>JASANE010015494.1:0-10339 GCA_030248225.1 Trileptium ribeirensis
ATGGAAGGTCGCTCATTTGAGCGTAACACAACAGATGAAAACTATGTTTACAAAAACAATTTTAAAGTATGGTGTATCTTTTTATTACAAAAACAAAATTTTTATATTTAGCTAAATATTGTTATATATTCATTCATATTTTATTTTCGGCGCTGTGGGTGACCCTGATCTCGAAAAGATCTCTTTTAGGGGTAAGAGATGATTGCGGGTCCAGAAACTATGGGGCTATACTGAAAAGATGGTGGCGCCCTTCTCTGATTTTTCCCCCTTAGTCAGTCCAATCAGGGCCTTATTTTCTATATTTATGTTTTGAAAAATTTTAAATTGCAAATTTATGTTGTAGTTATCTGTGGGGCTGGGGCTTTACATCCCTTAAGGGTCGGACACATCTAAGTCATAATTACCGTTCCGTTGAGGCATCGCATCCCCATTCCCGGCGCGGAGTCATGGAAAATTTTTTAGCTTTTTTATGAGCAAAATTACAAAAGTGGGGAGTCTGGGTAAAACTTTTAGGTACTTCCGCTATCCTGCACCCTCACTCGTCCCCCGGCCCTGTTGAGAAACCCCGACATAAGCCCTCCAAACGTTGACATACGTAGCATAAAATATATCAATATAGATTATTGTACCTTAAGCTAAAATGGTGTTGTGATCACTGAAATGTGCTTTTTTCCGTTCTGTTCAACCAAATGCCCGGAATAATATTATACAATAGATCAAAAAATCAAGTGCGTGTAAGCATTATCGGGGTGGGTTTTCAAGAGGATCAAGTGGAGGAACTGCTAGTGGTGAGCTTCATTGATTGTTGTAGATAGGTCGGAGATCTCTCTATTATTAGAATCAAATCAAAAGATTCCTCAATTTAAATGGCGTACTTGAAATATTTCGCCGATTCTTTTTATAGTTTTACATCGTCGATATACAAAATCAATTCAATAAATTTTGAAATTCTTAAAAATTTGAATTTGTTTGCTCTGCTCTCAAAATTTTTTTAATTAGTGCATATACAAATAATTTTTAAAGATATTAACTTATACAAAATAATAACTCAATACAAAATTTGATTACAGAAGCGCCCTGGTCAGCGAATAAATATTAAACTGTCGTAACAACTAAAATAATATTAACAGTGAATCTTTTTTCAAACAAACCGGAAAAATTAAAATCAAGACAACTTAAAATAGACGAGCCTTTGTTCCTTGGAATAACTAAACATTTCGCAACTTATCTAATTATAATTAATTTAGCTTTTTAAAATAAAATTATTGTATTTTGCTTCGTTTGATTCAACAAATTCATCGAGCGTGTAAAGTCTGAAATCCTGCTGGATTTCAATGTTGAGAGACACTGTTATCAGCATTTGTGTTGAGGTAATGCATTGTTCACAGAGAAGTGCATGCACCAATTGCACACCGTAAGGTATTGCAGCGCACATGTTGTAAAAAAACAATATTGTTCGTAGCATTATATTGGTAAACAAGGATATATTCCTAGTAAGGCAGAAAGACGTAACATTATTTCTTTAAAAAGAATAGTTGAGCGAAAAAGGTTGGAACCACCCTGAGATAGTTTTAAGCTTAGGATCATTTAAGTAACACAGATTAGGCTAAGACTCAGATTTAAGCTTAGTATGTCGTTGACGGTACAGGTTGTGTATAGCTTCCGCCACTCAGGTTCACTGATTTGCAAAAAGTATATAAAATGAAAGTTAGCAATTTCAATGGAATAATATTATTACATCATGAGCACCATTACACTTGAATTTTAGCATAGCTGAGATTAGTACGGCATAACTAGAGAACTATATGTTTATTGCAAAATATTAAGATCGCCGTTTGCAACTGTGGGTTTATTACTAAACTTATGTCTTGTCTTTGCTAGAAGTCCTTCACTGAGTTTCGGAATATCTATAAGGAGTTCGAAAGAAAACAATGTAAGTTTTATTGGACAAAATTTATTAAGTATATTGCTATAAAAGATGTGTTCTTTTCATTAGCAAGAAACTTTGTTATATACTTCTGCTTAAGTACAAAATATTTCCGGGGTTCTACAGATAAAAGTCATTCGTAGTGTGACGACATATAGAGCTTTCAGCTGTTTTGTAAAGCATCAAACACAACTGTAGAAAATCAATCTTCGCTGAAACTTCTGTCAGAAAATATTAGAGAACGAGTTTAGACGAAACATGCTTTTGACCTGAAATGATATCAAGAAATGTTATAGAAATTTTTAACCTCAAAAGCATCAAAAGATTCCTGTATTAAGTAAATGTGATAGCCTGACGATGCTCTAGAAATCCTGTAATCCATTGCGTTTTAGAATTGTTACGTAACAGTCCCACGATTTGTTTGCCGTTTTTAAATCACAAATAGTCAATTCTTTTCAGCTTAATTAGCTTAAATATATAAGTTATTAAAACAATATCATTCTCCAAGTTGTAACATATTTCTCTATTTACTTCCTTAAATTTTCTCCATTTATTTAATTATTTATTTTGTGTCCACGCATCAACTGATCGGAGCCGAAAAAAACTTGTCACGAAGTGTTTATATAGTGAAAATAGAACATGAAGTTTTTGTGTACTGTTTTATTTTTAAGTATTTTTTAGTCTATAGTATAATTGTGGTTTTTTTCGCTTGGTATATTTTCCTCATCTGTCCGTTTGTTGTGTGAAGATACACATGCCTTGTGAAATTGCACTTATATTTATGGATACATGTCTATGTATATATACTAGAGAATATAAATAGATGTTGCATTTCATATTTTGTGTATATCCTTTATTCTCTTCTTATGTTGAAATGATTTTTTGTGTTAAAATTTAACGGCATTAATTGGATTGGAAATTTTATGTCGATTTTCTAAATTTCTCATCATATAGTTGACGAGTTCAGACGTGTGGCCACGGACAACGTTTGACAGAGGCCTAAGTATCTACTAAGCGTTTTTACTATTCAGAACCACGGATTACGAGATCCTAGGCCCTGTATTCGCCCCTGTATGAGCTATGATAACTATGGATTGCTGTATGTGGTAGTACAGCGGAACTTGAGCCGAAAGGTTATTTATCACAATGCTTGAAGTCCACGATTTATTGATATTGTTAGAGTAACAACAATGAATCTTTCACGTTGTGTTATACTTGGGACGCATTATGCGAAAGCCGAAAATCTTATCTCTCATTAAAGCCACTTATTCATGGAAACTTGCTAGCGATGTGGGTAAAGTTATTATGATACGTCCTTACCTTCACTTATATTCCTACCTTCAATTTGCAAAGTATGGGAAGCTTTCAATGTTTATAAACCACAAATTTCGCGAGAAATTACCATTACAATAGCCATTTCAATTTTAGCTTATTTATGTCCTTACCACATACAGCACCGGCTGATACAATCGCTGTCATTATATTCATCAATCCTGATTAATCTATAGACCTAAGATATCGCTGCGTGTGCAACTAAAATGATAAGATAAACAAAGTTTGATCATTTTTGGTGTCAAAATTTAGAATTATTAAGGCAGTGCACCATCCTACAGAGATAACGAAAAAAAGCTTGTTTAATAAGTTAAAAACTTTTGTTATAAAAGTCTATTGTTCTTCACTCACAAGCCAAAAAACTAACTTAATAGTCGAAATTTTGAAAACTTAAATGTTTTAGACGTGTTATTAAACTCTGGCTAATCAATTGAAATTGCAAACTGTAAAAACTGAAACTTCATTTTTGAAATTTGAATTGCTCATTTTAACGATCACAGATTGTTCTAATAGTTTATGACTTAATTCGTGTTCACACGCTCAAACTTTTTGCTCAAATTTTGATCAAAATTTGAAACCATCTTTTTTGTATTTTTGCAAGTGTGAACGTGTGAACAGCGTTCAAACTTTTCATGGATATTCGTGTATCCAATCATGGACGAGATGTATTACCGGAAAAAGTTTGAGCTCAAATTTTGATGTGAAATTTTAAAGGCGTGTTCACACGTTCAAACTTTTTGCTCAAATTTTGATCAAAATTTGAGCTCAAATTTTGATCAAATTTTGATCAAAGTTTGAAAGCATCTTTTTTGCATTTTTGGTAAGTTTGAATGTGTGAACACTGTTCAAACTTTTTATGAATATTCCTGTAGCCAATGACCGACAAGATTCATTGATTGAAAAAGTTTGAGCTCGAAGTTTGTTCTCAAATTTTGAAATACCGCAATTTTTCTTTAAAAATTGCGCTCAAATTTTGATAAAAATTTGATCAAATTTTGAGCTCAAATTTTGAGTTCAAAATTTGAGCAAAAAGTTTGATCGTGTGAACACGCCTTTAAATATCGCAATTTTTATTTAAAAATCACCGTCAAATTTTGATCAAAATTTGATCAAATTTTGAGCTCAAAATTTGAATAACGAATTTGAACATGTGAACGCAGCTCTAAATATATTGGACCACTACAAACGACTAAATTCGTAAAATTTTCATTTACTGTTCATTTGTGCTCATTCCTTCAGGAAGTCATAGTACTAGCGCAAGCAGAATACTGCGTGTACAATTAGGTTCTATTACGCGTCGAACTTTGTCTGCGAAAACTTGGTTAGCTGTGCTTTCCCAGACATTTATTTTGGCTCGTCAAAATCGCGTCGGTTTTACTTGAAAAACAATATGTATTTTCAGAAATATTGTTTTCGCCAAATAAAGCTACTAATCAGCTAATTCTGTACAAACACATTCCAGAGCTTGCAGTCCTTGAATTAGAAGCGGGCTACACCGACAAGACTGAGTTGTAGCCGACGAATCGATGGATCACCCAACCATCATTTACAATCACAGATATATAGTGATAACCAGTTCAAAACGAATGAAAAAGAATATAAATTTTGACATTTGAACTAAAAAATATTGACTATGTTTTCGTCATTTCAACCACTTGTAATTCATAAATTTTAATACAAATCCTGGAACAAAGTTAAGGCTGTGGCTAAATATCTGTCTACGGTATGAGCAAAAGGCTACGCATATGAAACTATCCACCCCTAACTTTAACATCACTAATTTCGGAGCAGGTTTCTTACGCTACCCGCCAGAGGAGACTGCTGTTTAATCCATGTTCGCTCAGTAGTCGGGCTGTATTATTGGTACTACTCCTTCAAAAAGCGACTTTTATTTCTGGCGCGTCGTACGTCATTTTTTTTTGTGCGCAAACCGTTGCTTAGGTACTTAGCGCCGCACTTTGCGCTCCACCGCCCTACCCCTAAGTTGGGCCTCGGGCGCCGATAGGAGCCACGAATATTGTAAGGGGACCTGGAATACCATGCGAGGGGCATCAAATGTCGAAAAGAACATTTGTGTAGTTACTAGTATACCGCTTCATTTTGCTTGCTATGTTGCTGAAAGTTTTCGTAATTGAAGCATAATTGTAAATATTTTTAAAGTAAAAAAATTGTATATGAAACTATAGAGCCTTAAAAAGCGGTTTTAACGTGTACTTAACTGTGTTATTAACGCATTTCAGCACTACGGAAACTGTGGATGTATTATAATCTTGAACAAAGTTTTCTTAATAGTTTAATGATCGTGATTGTACGATATTCGTACGTGTAACAGGGGCGTACAAAATTGAACTTTGAAATTTTTAATCATGAAATTTGAAATGAATTTTTTTAAACTTTTTAATACTACAGTGTTTCATCAGAGTCAAAATTTATTTTCTTAACGAATACGGGTTCAAACGTGTCTGCATGCATGTATTAAATTGTTGAAAAGATGAAGTTGTTCATTTATGTCATAACCATTTTGCGATTGTGGACTTTTTGAACGCTTACTTACGGCATGATTAAGCTTTATAGTTTCTCAGGTCATATATTCAATTGGCTTTTGTGTTTCGCGATAGCCATTATGCAATGTGTAACGGCTGCAGAATTTGGCTTATAAAACACGGCGATATTTGAAAGGGACGCCTAGTCTCTGCTGACCACGTCTATGCCCTGAAATTCAAATTTAACAAACAGTAAATTACCTTTCTAAATACGTATCAAGTTATGGTTACTTCAAATTTCTAAGAGTTAGGAGCAAATTATTGCAGAAATTATAACAAATAATTTATAAATTTATTTTGCTCGATTTATGCGTGAGTCCACTTTAGATACGTACACCAAAGCTGCTATTTTGTCAAAATCACGAATTGCTTCTCGCTGAAATTCGCGTTCACACTTTTGCCATTGGAAGTGGCATTCTTGTGAACGCGAACATGGGACTTGTGATGTACGAATGGGATTTGCGTCCGCGCAAATTTGTACATTTCGCACGTTTGTCCGCATTCATCATATGACATTCTGAATCTGACAGCAATGTTCGAGATCAATTTGTGTATCATGGCATACGATAAAAACGCGATTGGTAATCGCGTTTTCAATTATACGAGGTCAGCAAAATGCGATGCTAAATCGTATGATGACCGCGGCAATGCTTACGCTGTGCTGCATCGCAAATCGTGTACGCGTACATAATGGAAAATCGCGAATTGTTCGCGTTCATCGCTTTTGTGATCATGAACTGACTTGACAAACAGAGAACCTACATATACGCACCTAAACTGGACTAACGCATTATCACAAATCGTTTGCAACGGAACAAAAATTTTTATACAAAACTTACGTCCCTATGATATTTTTAGCAGCTATCAGGCAGTGCTGTTTGTTCTCTGAAATACCCATGTTTTCGTACGTTTCAGAACAGCAAGTAGAGATGAGGACGGATCAAAAAAACTGATGTCTCACAAATTACCCTATTTATATTTAGGCTAAATGTCTATAAAACTTCAAATAACCGGTCAACATATCGAAATTCATAAAAACCAAGCTAACTTGTCAGACATAAGATTGTCTAAGTCTTTCTTAATTCTTGGCCGCTCAAAACACTGCAAGAACTTTAATAGCATCTCATATTAGAAATAAATTTGCAATGCTGCATATATTTCACTAGACATAATAAATATCGGATAATTATTAATTATATTAAAATTGTTTCCATTAGACTATTCATAGGAATTTATATAACATTTGTTCGTTCTCCATTGCTGTCACATTAACGTTTGCACTAGGACAGCGCTTATTCATTAGAAGAGTTATTATTTAATGCTACGCTCGTAAAGTGCCCATGAAATATCTACCAACTTCTCCTCAATTTTCGCATAAACTTTTTTAGCAATACAAATGACTTATGTCAGATTTAACAACTAAAGAAACACCCCGAAATTGCGTACGCAGATACATCGTAACGTAAAACAGCTATATCACAGTTTAGAATTCTATAGTGGCCGACACATGGTTTTCCAGTGATGCTCGTAGATAATTATTTATATCGCGTGAAAAGCCATGATCATCTAGTTGTGCTATAATTTGATTATAGGAATAATTTCTTTTTGACATAATTTTAAATAAACACGCGTGCACAAAATATCTATAAATAAATATTGTACGACAAGCGATTGGAAATTCGACAAGTACAAACAAAAATTGCCTAATGACCATTCCCGTGCTTGAACTTCCTTTCAGTGGGATCCCAGAACCTTTGCGGTACAGGTGATGCAAAATTTTTCAGAATAATGTTGCCGAAATATTAAATATCGTAAAGGTATACAAAATCCTATATGTTTAAATGATATCGAATGGCTATTAATATTAATTCGCTTCCCAAAAGTAGCTGTAGATACGATTTAAATCTATGTCAAACTGTTGCGGAAAATATTGCAAGCATAACGCCAGTTGCACTGCAAAGTTCATTTACGAAGTCCATTTCGCTTACGTAGGTTTGAGCATTGGTCCAAATTTTTAAATATCTTGGCAAGAGTAGTTGTCAAAACCATCCTGGGGTGTAACTGCAACTTCCATTGCACGTTAGAACGGAAAAGTCATTTCAAATGCACGATGTGACGGCAATGGATCGCACAATTGATTACTCCAGTGAAGTGATAGATACTGTTTCACTCAATGCAGCTATAGCGGTTACTATTACACGGACTGAACATTCGACCATTCCATTGCGCATGAATAGTTTTGCGCGCATTCTTTGCAACTACAGTAGCTATGGTGTTCAGTATCTGCACACAAATTAACGTGAACGAGGCATAACAGCGATGACTACGAGTATTCTATTAGAAAAAATCGTGGGAAATTTTGAGCATCAACTTAAATAGTGGGGCTGAAAATTCCCTTTACCTTTTGAGGTATTATTTTTGATTGCTGCCAGTTTACCAACTTTTCAGCGATTTACTAGCTTCTTCGATTTCCTATATAACAATAAATCAATCCATGCTGTGATAGTAACGTAATACATCACGCGTGTTGTCGTGATCTAAACGATTTTATTTCGGTCAAATGCAACAAGAAATTGTCCGATTTGATTGTTTAAGACCAAAACTCTCATATAACCCGCATTGACACCTTATTAAGTTTCGCACATAAATGGGTTTTAAAAATCTACCTAATTAGGCTTGGACGTTACGTGTATTTCTTATTTTCGTCATCCAGAAGCGTAGTCAAAGGGGGAGGCACAAATAAGTTCGAACTTGATGATATACTGTCAGTTTTGTCGCCATTCAACTAAGCTAATCGTGATTGTTCTAGGAATATCCGTTATGGTCATATTTACGACAATGCAATTTTCCATTTTTTGGGTTGCTAGTGATCTTCCGAAATTTTTTGAAATATTTGTTAAATTTTCACCTTTCGAGGGGTCCCCCCCCTGGGAACCCAAAATTTTTTTCTTCAAAATGGGATTTTTACCCACCATTCCACGCGGATTGACGAGCTCAGTATAATGGCGTTATTTATAACTGAATCCGATAAAAGCATCTTAAGTTATGGCCCTTGGGACCCGAAAAAATCGAAAATTTTAAAAATTCAATTTTTTGGTCTAAATAATAAGGGGAGGTCTCGAGGATCGCAAAAATATCAAAATTTCCAGAACCTGAACATTTTTGGGCAAATGCTGGCTGGTGGGATAATGGAAAAGAACCCAAATTATATTCCACGTATTGCCATGTGGAATTTGGGGGAAACACTTATCGTCGAAATATTTGACATAAATTTCCTTATTACAACAGCAAAGGTTTTAATCAGCAAATATAAAATAGCAAGTAGGTTTCGGTAAACATAAACATGTTAACCGTTTGATGGTCGCCGAACTAAGTTGTCAATTCAATAGAGGTGAACTGTGCATTGATGGATTCGGATTTTTACCCCAGCCAAATGTGTAAACAAAAACTTTTATGTAATAAAAGCCACAAACAACAAAAGACATAAATACACTAACCCTGTTCCTTGAAAGAAGCATTTCTTACTATATTGTAAAAGAACATTTGGTCCCACATTAACTTGTATATATTATACACACAATATATATATGCTTTATTCATAGAGAGCTTATGCTAAATATTTAGCAATATTATGCTATTTTTCGAAGCATAACTGCTCCAAACATCCGCCTGGCCTTACACTTTACTATATATTAAATACGCTCCAAACTCTAAACAACTCAGAGATGTACTTAAACATGTTGACCTAAATCGTTTTTTACGTTATGACAGATACATATAGTCAGTTGTAAGAGGGCAACCCTAAGTGATTAGTCCTTATTGGTTGACACAATGGTGTGTATTTGTTCTAACAAGAATAACAATATTTAGTTTTAATTTTGGCATGTATGTATAAAATAAATGCAGTTATCAACCAATAAAATTTTGTTTAGGTTGTTTGTTTAGGTACCTATGCTAGTTATTTAGAGTAACTATGCTAATTAATCAGCATAATTATTCTAAATTACGATCTAAAAAGTTTTAAGCTTAAAAGTTAAAAGAATTATGCTTAAAATTTAAGCATAAAAATGCTAAATATTAAGTAGTTTTTTTAGCTTTGTTCTTGCTACTTAAGTTATTTAACATAATTATGCTTAAATTCTAGTTTGCATTAACTAAGCTTAAAATTAAGCCTCAAATTTTGCTAAAAGTTTGCGATAAGTAAAATTATGTTACAAATTAAGCATATTTTCGCTAGATTTTTAGTAAGCATAAAGGCTATGCTAAATATATTAAGTATAATTATTTTCAGTGTATGTATAAATACCAATGCTTCCATCGTGTATAAGCTAACGGAAGACATTTAGAATAACACTCGTTCTACCGATAAAGAACTAAACAAAGGTTTGTGCTCAGACTTCCTGTTTTTGTAAATTGACTCTGAATTTCCATTTAGTTAGTTTTGAAGACTTTATAGTTGTTTTCCGCCTGCATATCTTCATGTTTAAATTTGGATCAATTAGTAGATTTATTAATATTAGAATTAATTTTATCTAAT
>JASANE010015495.1:0-10634 GCA_030248225.1 Trileptium ribeirensis
CCCCTATGGAATTAATTCTATTTATATATCTAGGAAAATCAGGATGATTATCGCTGATCAATGTTTACCTCATTTTTGTATTTATTTGAAGCTTTGGCTACATAGTAGAATTTTCCGCCTCAGTGAAATGTTATGGCTTAAGTGAGTAGAGGTCAGAAATCAAATATATTGGGAAGGCCAAGTGTGTGTACGTCTGTCCATTGCTAACCTTAATAACACTTGTTTTGACACGCAAGTATGATCATATTATATATGGGAGTGTGAATATACGCAAATAGGCTAAAAAGCTTGGTACGTAGTCCCATAACTTGTTAAGACGGACGCGGTTGGAGCTATTGACTGGGCATGCAATAATTTTTTGGATCGTTATGTATGCAACTCCAATACATATCATAAAATGAATTTTGTTTTAATTTACCATATAGTTTTTATATATTTTGTTGTTTCGTTAATATCTATTACTAGTTATCAATATTAAATATCGGGCCATTCTATGCACACGATTACAATAGAATATTAGCTCGTGTGAGCACCTTTGCGATTTTTGTCAAAGAAGATCATACTTGTATGTATTTATGTGTTTTATAATGTATGTATAAACTAACACATGGTGAGCCGTCAATATTATCGGTGACTTGTTGTTGTGATGAGTTGTTTTTGTCAAGAAATACTGTTGAATTTTTGTGGGCTGTCTGCTTACAATTTAAATATTTTTGTGAATTCTCTTTGGAATCAGTCGGAGAAGTTTGAGGGTCGTCTGTCAAAATTGGATTTTGTTGACATTTTAATGTTTCAGTGCTGTCATTAAGTTGCTGTTGGTTAAAATTAAACAACTGTGGGTTGTTTTGAATCGGTTACTTCTTTTTATAGTGCAAGACGTATAATTATACTGATACTACTTCGCTACCACCGAAACGGAGCTGTGTTAAAACAACTTGCTATTAATAGTTCACTGGTATTCGAAATCGAAATGTTACTTGGGTATTAAAACTACTTTAAGATGATATTTGAAGTTGTTGGAGTTTGGGTATTTAAGTTAGCATTAGCTCTCCTGGAGGCCTCACTTCAGTTCTATCGTCAGAGAGTTCGACAGTTGTTGCTTAGCCTCACTTCAGTTATTCGTCAGTTTTATTCTCTCAGTTGTTCGTCAGTTTTATTCGTTAGTTATTGATCGACAGTTTGGTTGCTTTTCGTTAGTGCTTTATTTCTGTGGTTATCGTAAGTCAGTCTTATATTTTGGTGTGGTTTGTGGTGGTATTACCAGGTTAATTCGGTATCCTGGCGGCTTTAAAGAGTTTGGACTTTAGTTCGTTTGGTTTACGGCACAGAGGCATCCCTGCTTATCGGTTACTTGAGCAAGTAGCATCTCAGCATTCTAGTATTTGGCGATTATTGTGGACAGTCGCGCGGTTGTGTCGTGGACATTAAAGCGGCATAAAGATTTTCCTGTGAAGAAGTAAAGATAGAGACACTGTGGCATGATGATGAGTGTTAAAGAGCATGTGCTCACCTTTGCGATATTTTAATAAATATTCTTCTCTTTTGTATTTGGAGATTTTATTGATTATTCAGTTTGGTGGATTTTGTGTTGTGGATTTTGTACGTACGTATCTTGCTCATCATTTCAGTTGGAGTTATTTGTTTGGAACCGCAGTATATACTTATACAGTGATTGCTTCGATTGAAACTGTGTTTAGTTCTTTTGCTGAGAATTGAGAGTGGAATTATTTGTGTATACACGTATAGACAGTGATAGTATTATAGTTTATAGGCTAGGCTCAGAGTTTAAATCAAGTATTTTTTGGGGCATTTATTTGACTTAAGTGGTACATTGAATTAAAGGATCAGGGTTCACCGTTTTTCGTAACGACAGTCGGACATTCCCAAACGTCCAGAGTGCTGAAATTCTCTATAAAAACGTTCGTTCGATTGTTCTTCGTTACAGTTTCGGCGGCCATATATTAAAATTTTTTATGCTATTTAGCTGAGAAATATTAAATTTTGAAAATTCTATTTCAACCAAGTTCTCGCGCCTGGAAAATCCTCCGGCTGCGAACCAGAGGCCGCCCGGCTCATGACTGATAGCTAAATTCTCAGCGAATAGAGAAGCCAGAGCTGACCACAAATGTTTCATGACTTTTCACGGATTTCTTTGTGTTAATGATCGACAAACCGAAAACCAAAATATATGTAGCCTGACTTCGGTTGTTCGGCTGTTGCTACCATGACATTTAAACCGGATATTTTATGCATTTTCAATGGTTTTCATTGTGTTTAGGCTTAAACCGGATTTCCAGAATACAGTCCCTCTTCAGTAAACTTACTACATATATCACATTTTTAGCATTTACGGCGGTCTATTATGTAGGTATTTTGGCACGTTGAATACGATAGTATGATTATCTAAACTCCAATGGGCCTGTACCAAAATTTTTAGATGTTTTCAAGTGATTTAAGGTCGACCAGCGACGAACTGATACACCGAAATAATTTCTTCTGTCGCAACTTATTTGGTTATGCGTTGTTATGCGTGCAAACAGATATGTACGTTATTATGGGTTTTGTGACAAAAAGAGTATGCGCTATTCCTTAGCTTCATGAGACTATCACCATTATAAACCTTCATGGCTTGCAGAGGCTTTAGGGTGGTGCATACATCAAACATCTAAAATTTATTACAGGTAATTACACATATATAATGACTATAACTATACAATATTTCCGCGTTTTTCGGGCCCTCAATTTAGCTGTTTTTGCCACGCCCCCTTTAACCTGGGTGAAATCAAATTTTCCATTCCCCAATGCTGCCATTTTAATCTGATGACATCCATTTCGGGTGTCCAAATACTTTAGGGGAAGTTTAAGAAAACCAGGTGCTGGATGTCTAATGGTTAATGTTGAGCCGGGAACAAAGTTCGTCGTGAAAGAACTCATATACATCTGCGATGGGTGCGGCATATCGAGTAAAAATGGCTAAAGCAAGGCTAACGAATTGGGTATCACTCGCTAATGCGCCGCTGAGTTAGAAAGACCAAAATACCATGCCTACCAGTCGTAGTGGAACTACATTTTTGAGCGAGTAATATGAACGTACTCAATGTCTTGGGAATATATTATTACCTAGACAACAATGAGTAAATGAAAGAATTGTTTTATTCCGTTCGAACGAAAAGCAAGACAAAAGAAGTCACGTGGCTTATACAGCATGGTGATGAATGGCAATCGAAGCAAAATGTAGCAGTTGCTACTCGCCATACCTGATAACTCCAGGGTATATGCCGTTAAAACGACTCTACGACCAATAATTAAGCTGTTTTGAGCTTAATTAGGGTGTTAATTAGCTAATTAGCTTATTTAATGATAAAATTGGCAAGTTGCCAAACTTCTAAAATATTAGGTACACATCGGCAAGGTATTAGGTAAAAATTGGCAAGGTATTAGGAACGAAAAAAAGTTTTTTGAAATAGGTTCAGTGGTTCTTGAGATCCATGAAAGACTAACGGACGAACGGACATCGACTTTTTTGGTCCCAGACTGAAAATAAAAACGCTTCGCTCGGTCGCATCGCTTCGCTCGGCGACCTCGCTCCGCTCAATGAAGAAACGTAGAGGATAGGCGTATATACAAAGAGACAAAGAGCCGTCATTGTTTGTTGACGTTGCACAGGAACAATGAAACAAACCAGCCTTTCAAGACATGGCTCAGCACGACGAAAAGCACAGATATACAAGCATCTATCTGTCAAATACAGATCACGAATCATGATGGTTTTACCTCCCAACACAACTGAGGATAGGGTAGTTGCTGTGCGATGTCAATCCGCTACTTTATACGCTACTATTACGTAATGTGCACATGGGCAAACTCTTCACATATTTCTTAGCTCCAAATTTGTCTACTTCCAATATTTGCTAAAATATATAATTTTCATTACTAACGTTTCGTGCAAATTTGCAACCAAGAATGCTCAACGTGCCATCAAGTTGAAACGCCCAAAATTTCGAGCCGCACCGGCCGAATCCACACTGAACTTCATCTGCGACAGGAGACCCCACCTGCTTCATGAACGTATCTAAACAATGCCATGGATTACGCACATACACTGCACAATATTTTATACTTCAAAGTAATTACAAATGATGAAGGAAAGGAAAAATTATATGATGTTGCCAAAAACTTCATGATCATCATTTATTACCGTTTGTGTTTACACAAAGCAATACCAAACAATAATTCGGCACTAAGTACAGTTACAACCAGAATCACCTAATAAAAAATAATTGTACGGAATTTTGTTCAATCTCGACCGTTCTCGTCTAAACGAAAATCGATCGTTTGCTATTAATTTAAACGAAATTCGAATGATTGCATTAAATCAAAACGTGATCATGTGTAATTGATATTTTTGTGTATAGAACGTAATGTACTTTCGAGTTGTTATTCATAGCAGTCGTTTTCAAAATCTTTATTGGATTAAAATAAACTGTTTGACTTGTTTTGAACAAAGTATTTCCCTATCATGCGTGACAAGAACCAATACCGCTTCTGTAGCGAAGCACTACACGGGTGTAATTTTAACGAGGAGGCATAGACGATGTTACAGAGATGTGATGAGCGACATTCACGGCCGAACCAGCTGGTACGGCACCTGGGAAGTGGCACTCCCAGGTGGCGCACCTGAGCATCAACATTGCACAGCCCCGTTTACGCGTGTGTCTCTAAAACTGCTGTGATGTAGTAACAGATAATTCCACCTTTCTTAAGCTAATATGTATAGTAAACCATGTGTTAGTACACTTTGGACTACAATAGCTTACCCTTAGTCCCTTTGAGCAATCGCCGTGGTAAGGATGAGTTCTGTGTAAAGTAAGGCCAAGTATGTGAAAAGGCGGTGTTAAAGTTATATATTGTGATTGGAAAATTACGGAACGTTGTACAAATATATGCAAACCTTAATAGATTACACATTAGGCGATATATCCTCAATATAATTACTATATAGCAATAACTAAACACATTGTATTGATGACAATGTGCACGGCTGGTCAAGTCCCTCGTCGTGTGCAAAAAAGCGGCGTTGTAGGTACGGAAGTTGCAGCCCGGGCGGAAGATAATGTTGTAGAAGCAAATAATAGTCAGAAAGACGTATAAACCAAAACAACAGCTCTTGCCGCTGTTGCGGGGTGCCTCAATACCAAATGCTCTAAGGGTAATAATGGTGTCGTATAAACCGGCTACAATAGTTTATACACCGCACTGTCTAAGATAGGAGGGTTGTTCGAGAGTACAACACGAAGCTTATTCAACATCTGTCCACACGATGAGAAATACTCATTCAATGACTATAAAAAGTTTTTTAAATCGGCCCAGTCATTACTGAGGAGTCTTCAACGGACAGACAGACGAGACAGACAGTGCCGAATTTTCCCCCTGTGACGAAAACAAAAACGCTTCGGCTCCATCTTATTATACAGATATATAGGCAGATGTAAGAGGCGAGGTTTTACCCCTTTTCTGCCCTTACAGGTTGCTTTACATTTCCTTATGTGAATTATCTACCTTATTACTAGTAAAAGTAATAAATTATAAAAAGTGAGCGGAGCAACAGGCAAAGTATTTGGTATCTTATATGTGTATATATATTATGTGCTTCAACTAATTAATCAATTTTATAATAAGTATCACGTTTTAGGCAATTGATGTTCAATCCACCATACAAAAACTTCGCTAGCTAAAAGAAATTAGCTAAATAGTGACATCAACTAATTAGCTATTTAATTATTTAATTAGCACCCATGGTAACATCACAGAGCTTTAAAAGCCACATATTCATGATCAGCGACATCGAAAACCCCCAAAACCAACAAAATTAGCAATTTTGAAGTGATTTGAAAATTTGCATAAAATTAGCTCATTAATTAACAACTAATTAGCATATACAGCCAGGTTTTAGAGCTTTATAAATATCATATTCGTGATCAGCTATATAGAAACCCCTGTGTGCAATTTTTTATTTCTGACCACTTTGAAAATTAGCTAATTAATTAGTAATTAGCTAATTGACTAACTAATTAATATGTTTTTACATCCTCGAATAGTAATAAACACCAGATGCAGAATTACTATGGCGAGATGTAGTATACGCACCGAAATAATAACTTTACACTAATTATTTATTGAAAAATACGCAATTTTTGTTTGAAAGGTGTAGCAATGGTGGCTATTACTTGGTTCAGTTACGTATTGCTAATGCACTCAATACAAGTACCACAACAACCAATACAACAGCAAATTACTTGGCAACTGCAACAAGGAATGCCAGCACCGGTGACAAACCAGTAACCACAAAACCGGCAATCCTTAACGAATCAAACACCGCCGATATGTAACAAATGTGGAAATTTGGGTCACAAAACGGAGCAATGTTTCTCAAGAAACCCAGGTCAAAATACGAGAGAAAACCAAAGAGCCAGTCGACAACAAAACCAAAATCGTTATAGAATAATGTTGAATCGGTCAAATCAATCAAATGGTAATCAGATGGAAATCAGTAATCAAAATCAAACGTAGTGGAACGACAAAGATGTCCTCAAAGCGAATGGAAGAAAATCGAACATATATCAATAGACGAAAAGAAAACAAAGTTTATAAAAGTGAACCAAGTTAATGAATTACAAGAACTCGAACCATGCAGCGATCCAACCGTAATATCAAGATATTATATCCATACGTCCCCAGAAGGCAATAAAAGATTACGAGAATTAATTGATACGGGATCGCAAATTACGATTATCAGCGAGGAACAACACGAGAAATATTTCAAACATTTGCCACTCCGAGAAACGGCATTATACGCGGTGGGATTTAATGGCGAATTAGAGGAAAGAGCAGTGGGCTATTTCTTTGTACAAGTCCACGTGGAAAAAATACGAGATTCGATTTGTCGTAATCTGAAACTTTCCAAAAACTACGGTATATGGACACGACTTTTTGGCAGCCTTCGAGTTGGTAATTGATTATCAACAACTGAGAATCAAATTGAACAATCAACTGATACCCCATAATTGGCGAATCAACGAAATAGGAATGGTCCAAGGAATAGAAGATAATCAGATCGAAATATGCAAATGTTCGTACAAACAAACAATACCACCATGGTCGGCAAAGTTCATCGAAGCCAAAATACCAGAGGGAGTACACGATGGTGATACAATAAATTGGAACCATTATTGAAAGAAAGTAATGTCTTAGCAATATCAAAACAGTGTTATCAAAGTGGTAAAAGGCAACACCATGGTACCAGTATGCCAGCTAAACACGATAGAAATGGAGATCATTGAAGGTCAGCCTCTGGTACGCAAAGTAGAAGAAACAATCATAAGAACGGTAGTCAACGAAGAAAAAGCTCAAAGAGCAATCGATTGATTCGAAAAGAAACAAACAAAGCACCGGATAAAAAGAGAAAAAGATGAAATAAAATGGAACCAAGCTGGGAAACGTGGAAAACCAATAATTAAATCATGGGCTGGCGAAATTCAAATAAAGAGTCCACAAATAATATCGATGGTGGACAGAAGTACAAGAATGAAAGATGGAGCAAAGGCGATTCAATATCGAACAATTATAAGAACAAATAATATGACAAACGGAACACATGAACAATATTGAATTGCCACCCGAAATTGATCTTGAAAAATTGGTTACTGCTGAAGAAGGGAAAACGTACTTAGCAACAGTATATACTACATAATTACCAAGATGTGTTTTCAAAATCAGATTTCGATATCGGTATCAATACACAAGTGGAACATTATATCCAAACCACACTTGATAAACCGATACAACAACCACTGCTACGTCTACCGTATGTTGATCGAAATTAAGCAAGTAAACAAGTACAAGAAATGCTCCATCAAGGTGTAATTAGAAGATCATATAGCCCGTGGGCTTCACCAATCGTTTTAATACAAAGGATGGAACAAAAAGATTCTGCGCGGATTACAGAATGCTCAACTCAGTCACGAAAAGAGACTGTTTCCCATTACCAAGAATCGACGAAATGTTAGATGCATTGCGCGGAGAAAAATACTTCCCAACCTTGGATTTATAATCCGGATATTGGCAAGTATCAGTGAACGAGCAAGACAAAGAAAAGACAGTATTAAACGGATACTTCCAGTCTGTGTATGTAGTCGAAAATAATGATCAACTACTGGTTTTAATAAACGCACGACAGAAACTATTCCTCATATATATATTGACGAACATAATGTCTCGGACGCTATCGATTCATGTAAAATAACATCTGCAGAGGGCCCTGACGCCATTAGTAATTTTGTTCTTAAAAATGTGGTGTACTGCTATCGTACCTCGTTCACCTATTCCGACTATCAATGGCCACTGCTACAATCTCCGACGATTGGCGACATGCATATGTAACCCCAATTTTTAAATTTGGAAATAAAAACAATAAATCAAATTACCATCCAATTAGCTTAACATCTTGCTGCTGTAAAATAATGGAAAAGGTAATCCGCTCTCAGGTAGTAGCTTATGCAATCCGTCACTCTTTGTGGTTTAATAATCAATACGGCTTTGTTCCAAATAGATCCAATGAGTGGAAAAAAATCGACTATTTGAACTCAGTTACAAAAATTGTCGATGATGGTGATTCAGTCGATACTATATACCTTCACTACAAAAAAGCTTTTGATCTAGTTCCACATAAGCGTTTAATAAATAAATTGGCAAAATACGGACTGGATAATCCCCTATTGGATTGGCTACGCGTATACCTGAATAATAGAACCCAAAGTGTTGTAATAAACGGTGCTGGATCTGCTGAAGCAACAGTAACATCTCTGGTCCCACAGGGCTCTGTTTTAGGACCGGTAATCTTCCTATTTTACACAAACGATCAAAGTGATTCTGTTTTTAGTCAAGTTTGGATGATTGCGGACGATTCTAAACTAATGCGGCGTATAAACAAATGTTTTTGTTGGCTAGATTGCATGGGCGTTCAAGAAGACATAGCGTCCATTGCTGTATGGGCTGACAAATGGTTGCTAGATTTTAACGTATGCAAGTGCTCAGCTCTTCATTTTGGTTACCATAGTCCTCAGTTCAACTATACACTGAATGACCAAGATATTCCACAAAACACTGTAGTATCAGATCTGGGGGTAAAAACATGTAATAACTTAGTCTTCACTTCATTGTGCCAGCGTTGTATCCAATGCAAATAGAGTCCTGCGTTTATTGACGCGTACATGGAGGCTTTGGGATAAACCCACATCTCTCATCCTGTACTGTGGTCTTGTGCGGTCAAAACTGGATTACGCCAGCTCTGCGTGGAATCCACGCTATCAAAGGGATGTCGTACTCGTTGAAAATGTGCAAGCACGGGCTACGAAGCTTATTCCATCTCTCCGACGTTTGGACTATAATGGGCATCTCCGATGGCTTGGACTACAGACACTGGAACGACGGTGTTTGCGGTCGGATGTAATAATGGTGAACAAAATGCTCCATGGACATGTAAACTACGATTGGTCTAGCCTCTTCATGTTGGCACCGGCAATCCGAACTCGTCAACATAGCTTAATGTTGCGCCCTCTCAACACTCCACGGCGCGACAATCGAAAGTATTTTTTGCCCATCGAGTTATAAGTATATGGAACGGTTTGCCGGAAACAGTTGTACAAGCCGAAACAGTTAAACAATTCAAAACCATGCTCCACGACTCACAAAACGCCATTATGTCGTAGAGCTACGTCTGCTGCCGTGTTGTTTTGCTTTTCAGTACAACAGAAATTACGAAAACCAGCCGACTTTCTTGTCGGCTTACGCCTTATCACGACAGAAACTGGCAACTCAATGTAGCTACGATGAGTATGGTGGCGATGAGGCGCGCTGTAAGCATTCCTGTAAGCAATATCTTTAACACAATACCCTCCAACGGAGCTCCACATTGTTTGTGACTTCCGACTTCTCCAGATACGGATTTGACACATTGTAAGCAGCACACATATAATAATAAAAAGTCGTAAATATGAATGTTGTCACATTTTCTTTTTTTTCGCCTTTTGTGGATTTAGTACTTGTCGCTAGCTTATAGGTACATGGTCTGTAGTACCCACTCCGGTACATCGTCCTTGTATATGCGGAAAATTTCATAAAATGTGAACTGGTTAAATGATATTGGCTGTGTCATTTTGCGAAATGGTCATTATAATGCTAAGATTATCGGTCTACTTTACAGCGTTACCAGTGCACCCTAACAGTCACGTTGTGGGAAATGGTTGTGCTACCACTGAGCTATTCTGTTGTTTTGTTTAAGATATACAAAAAACTGTACGACAAAGGTTTGGATGTGCTCAATACAATTCTTGAAGGTATATATGTATTATTCAAATGGGAGACATCTTTCGGTAAGGTTTTGCGGTACATGTACAAGCACCGCCACGTTGGCCCTCGTTTTCTGGCCAGAGGTAACAGGTCGGGCTATGCGGTTTCGCTTGGGACAACACAATGAAATTATATACTGAAAGTTTCTTCTTATAGTAGAAAAGGCCCACGTTCGACTGTGGTGTATAGAGTACGGCTTGTAAATCTAAGGTTATTGAATGAAACGA
>JASANE010015496.1:0-27357 GCA_030248225.1 Trileptium ribeirensis
TATTGATTCTTTACAAGAAATCAAAATCAATCCGCCGCGAGTTTCAATCTTCAACGTTCAAATCACCACGGGATCAGTGGCCAATCATCCACGGGTTCAATTACCAACTGTGCTTTGCGCTCATTAATCCATTTACCCCATTTTTCTATATATCTCAATCAATTTGTACGGTAACCATAACGAAGAACAACACCGAAGTACAGTCATTAAGTTTCCGCTGGTGCGTAGAAACTGCACCATTTTTGGCCATCTGATCCGGAGCTCTGGTTCGTTCAAGTTGAGGATCAATTTGGCACCCATGCAGTCACAATGCAGCTTACAACGTTCATCTACGTGATCGCATCGCTTGTCCCAGAACATGCAATGGAGGTAAGGGACCAGTTGAGCAATACGCCTGCCGAGCGACCGTACGACGTTCTAAAAGAACAGCTCGTCAAGCGATTGAGCACCTGAGAGCAGAGTCGACTCCAGCAACTGCTGCAAGCCACAACAAGAGATGCGCCATATGAGACAACTGCTGGGGGCGCAATCGTCTTCTATGAACGACACAATTCTACGGCAACTTTTCCTTCAACGTGTCCCGCCTAATATATAGGCAATTCTGGCCGCATCCGACAGTACCAAATACGAGCTCGGGGTTGGCCGATCAAATACTGGAAGTCTCGTCGCCATGTTCAAAAGTATTGTTACACGACTCTGTTAAATGCCTATCGAGGACGACAATTCTAATGCGACTTGTTCAAAAACCTCATGTACTGCTTGGCCCACGACATTTCCCAACAAAAGCTTATAATCCAGTAGCAAACGGTTTAGTCGAGCGTTTTCATCGCCAATTCAAGATATCGCTGAAAGCCTATAAAGGAATAGTTCCGTAGACCGCCGCCCTCCTTTTTGTGCGGCGTGCACAGCTAAATGTGTTCGCTCATTGAACATTGTATAACATATGAGCATGATTATTGCTACAACCCATCTTTGAAACATGTAGCAATAATTCTTGTTGTTGTTACATGTTTAGTGCAATATTTGTGCTATTTGGACGTTTTTTTGTAGGTACAATGTACGTTGTGCACCATCACATGGAAGTGCGTGGCCGAATTGCACATCCTAAGCTATTGTAGCGACAATGATGTAAGAAAACAATATTGTCATGGCATTATATTACTGCAAACGTAGCGAAATCAATAGCACAAGCTAAAATATTGCTGCTGCAATAACATTAGCTTTTATTGCACCCTCAATAGCAGAATGAAAATTATTGCCGCTACAAAATTGGCTTGTGTTGCACGACCGCAGAACGGTCGAGTTATTGCTGCGTCAATAACAATATTGTAGCATCAATATAATGCTCGTTGAGTGTGATAATTGTGTCCCATCCTGTTTGATATTGTAGCCCCTCTAGTTTGATATTTTACTGCATTCTCCAGTTTGATATTGGTGCACCCCTGCATTTTGATATTGGTACGCCCTCTATTTTGATATATGGTGGTTCCTTCCAGTTTTATATTGGTGCCCCTCCAGTTTGATAGTGATGCCTCCCTCCAGTTTGATATTAATGTTCTCTTCAAACTTGATATTGGTATCCCCGTCCTGTTTGTTATTGGTGCTCCTCCACTTTAGCATTGATGCCCCTCCAATTTGATATTGATCTCCCCTCCAGTTTGATATTAGTGCCCCATTCAGTTTGACATTATGTTACCCGCTCCAGGTTTGTATTGATTCCCCCTCCAGTTTGATATTGGTGCACCCTCCAGCTTGATATTGGTGCCCTCTCCAGTTTGATATTTGTCCCCCCTCCCGCCAGTGGAGGGGTGTACGAATACCAAACTGAGGAGGCGCCAATATCAAACTGGAGTTGGCACCAATATCAAGCTTGAGAATAACACCAATATCAACCTGGGGGAGGCCAATATGAAATCAGAGAGGCCGCCTATATCAAAATTGAGGGAGGCCAATGTCGAACATTTATTGATCAGCGTTATGAAACTGGAGGGGAGCTCCACTACCAAACTGCAAGGGACAACAATATCAAACTCGAGGAGGGCACCAATATCAAATTGGAGGGGGCACCAATATGAGACTGGACGGGTATCATTATTAAACTCATCGAGAATTATATTGTCGCTACAATAACAACTAGCTGCTTTTCACGCTGTAATAACTCGACCTTTCTGCGGTTGTGCAATACAAACCAATATTGTAGCGGCAATGTTTTGATTCTGCTCTTGAGGTGCAATAAAGGGCATTGTTATTGTGGCAGCAATATTTTAACTTGTGCTATTGACTGCGCTATGTTCTCGATAATATAATGCCAAGACAATATTGATTTCTTACAACATGGTTGCTACAATGGCTTACCGTGTGCAATTCATGTACGCACTTCTATGTGAATGATGCATTGTTTCTACAATTTTAATAGGTGTTGTAGCAACAGTAGGGATTAATTGTAGCACTAATGTGAACATTAATACAAATTTGGTGCAATAAAGAAGGTGGCGCTACACATATTGTAGCAATAACCATTATGATTGACACAAATTCTGTAGGCATCAACGATGACAATATATATTACAGTGTGCAGTGAGTGCACAGATTTATCTGTTAACGCTGTAGTTTTGCTGGGGTCGCGTACAGCTATCTCACCGGATATCGGGTGTCCCACGGCCGAAATGTTCTACGAAATAACACTTCGGTTGCTCGCCGAGTTCGTGTCTAACGACAGTGATCATTGTTGCAACGCTTCAGCGTTTCTCGAAGTCCTGCGAAATGTCATACAGACGCTCAAACCGGCGAAACGTCGTACAAACAATCACCATTCTACGTTCCGCAACAGCTTGTTGATTGTGATTTAGTTTTCGTTCGCAATGACGTTATCCGCAAACCGCTTCAGCCGCCTTATGAAGGATCGTTTAAAGTAGGCAACAAAATTAAAAGTACTACACTTGCAAAGAGACAATCAGCATTGATCGCCTGAAGCCAGTCTTCATTGATTCGCTTAACGTCTGCGAGGACGCCCCGACGGAAGTCTCAAATTCGGCAACACGACAAACAAAGTCGGGTCGACAAGTTCATTTTCCGGATTGATTCGAGCCATACAGACTCTAATCTGATGAGGGACCACTGTAGCGGTCGGTCCCTCAGATGCTCAACGACAATCCCTACTTGTTTACGACGCTTGATCACACATATTCGATATTGTCTCGAACTGACGTAGCTCAAGATTTCTGGAAGATTCGAACTATGCTCACGTGCTGAAGTGTTGTTCGAAGCAGATTGGAGAATTATGTACACGTGTCTCTGTAATCTTGCTATATATATAAGACCGATTGTACTAATAAACCATCTGCTTGTTTTCATTATGTCGATCAAGAGTACTGCTTAGCTGCAGTTTTGTTAGAGGACTTGACGTTTGTTTATAATTTATTATGGAACCACAATAAAAAAAGCCAATAACAAAGCCCTGATAAGTCATACAAAATGTGAAGCACATAAACTTACCAGCTCAAACCACATTTGTCGTTTCAGATCATTAAGGCACATTAAAAATTTATACATACGATACCAAAAAGCCGAAACTTAGCGACCCAATTTCCCTCAAGCTGTTCCTAATGTTTCCTTAGTAATTAATCGTTTCATATCAATAAAGGCATATTTTTGTCTTCGTTAAATTTCGTTAGACGTATATTATAAGTTGTTAAATAAATTTGAATAAGTTTATACGTGAATAGACGTAATGAGCCCACAATAATGCTATTTTGTGATGAGATATATACAAGCGAAAGTACGGGCAATATACGGAACACGGTTCGGTTTTTTTCTTAACCAAAAATTGACATAATCATAAAAAGACGCCATAAATACATTACATCTTGTGTTGGAGAGTATTCACAGTATGCAGAAAAATGATTCGTCAAAGCCTATCAACTTTGTATTTGGATTTGTCTCGATTCGCGAACAAATTTACTGTTATGGTGATGTTATAAATATATAGTCCATAGAGTATAGCATGTTTGTTGAGTATCTTTGTCCACCATACAGTGTCAGCACACAGTCGACAGCAGGGTGTCTTAGACAGCCCCATGGTTTTTATAAATTTTTTCAAAGGTAGCTAGCTAGAGGTAATGCCATTTCTCGTTAGTGTCAAGCACATCGCGTCTTCTTGTAGTTTTATTGGCAGAGTACTGCATTATTCCATCAATGATTATATGGCATAGATGCATATATCGAGAGATACACAGCACAATTGACTAATATACGGCATTAGCTACGGACGATGTCCGTTACAGTTAATTCGGACCAAAGGTAGCTAATGATGTGTACGATACTGTAAAGAAAAAACATAGCAGCTAGGGGTGCATCGTACGCCCTCGGAAATTGTTTTACAGTATGGGTGTCGCCTTGACTGTCTATACGTAGGGTCGCGACTACAGGGAACAAAAGTATCAAACAGCGGGGACATTATAACGTGAGACATTCAACAGGTTAATTAAACAAGTTAACCGCATTAAACAAAACATGGTCATTAACAAAAATTAATTCAAATTCGCTCATTTTTGCAAACAAAAAACTTGCATCGATTTTAATTCCATTGTTGTGCATTCGTGAACAGTTTTGAGCTGTATTTACGATTGACCATTTGATAACGCTCCGCAACAAATTTTATAAAAATATGATAATGCTAATGCTAATAGGATGCTGATGGAGTTTAAGAATAAAATGTTCACATAATAAGTATAGTCCTGGTAGCCATTTACTTTCATCTCTGTGGTGTTTTGGATTTAATGAATGATGTCTTTAAATTGGTATTCCAAATACCGTTCTGAATTATGTCGTACAAGTACGTTACCTTTGGATTACAGTTCTTTAGTTCATTTTTCCATGGAGTATCTCTTTGTGAAATACTTATACGTTGAAAGCAAAGAATCACGCTAAAGTTTAAAAGGATAATTATTAGCGACCTACATTTTTATACCATGAAAGCAAAGGAATCCGCTCCAGTTTAAAAGGTTAAATAGCGACTTAAATTTTTTAACGATGAAAGCAAAGGAATCCCCTCCAGTTTAAAAGGTTAAATAGCGACTTAAATTTTTGTACGATGAAAGCAAAGGAATCCGCTCCAGTTTAAAAGGTTAAATAGCGACTTAAATTTTTATACGATGAAAGCAAAGGAATCCGCTCCAGTTTAAAAGGTTAAATAGCGACTTAAATTTTTATACGATGAAGGCAAAGGAATTCGCTCTAATTGAAAAAAACGTTAAATAGCGATATAAATTTTTGTACGATAAAATCAAAGGAATCCGCTCCAGTTTAAAAGGTTAAATAGCTACTTAAATTTTTATACGATGAAAGCAAAGGAATCCGCTCCAGTTTAAAAAGATAAATAGCGACTTAAATTTTTGTACGATAAAATCAAAGGAATCCGCTCCAGTTTAAAAGGTTAAATAGCGACTTAAATTTTTGTACGATAAAATCAAAGGAATCCGCTCCAGTTTAAAAGGTTAAATATTAGCGACCTAAACTTTTTTGCCATTAATTATAATACCTATATATGGTCTTTTTATATATAATTTGACTAACAAATTGTACAGTAAAGAATGATACTAAATGACGCGAGATGATTAAAACAGTTGAATTTCCTAGTGTCCCGATGTATATTGTCTAAAAATGTCATCTGTCATCCATCAGTGCACCGCAATCTGATCGTGAGTAAATAGTATTCAGACACCTTTTTTGCAAAAACATTTGCTGGTCATTATTGCTGTCAATTCCCTTTCGTAATATCGCTCTCACAGACGTCATCAAATGTCAGGGTTCGTACTGGAATGGAAGACGTGGCACTGGTTTTCTGTTTCAAAATTCATTATCCTAAATGATCACAAGATTAACTGCTTATTTTGTTTACCAAAATCAATAGTGCATTTATTAAAAAAATAGTTAATAGAAGTGTATGTCATTAGGTCACTGTATCTTAGTCGTGTACTTCACCTTATCCGAAGACTTACCTTCCTCCCCACCCCAAAAAAAGATTCCACGGGCAACACAGGGTTGTTTTGGTACCGTATCGGCTCCCGCTATTTGTTCCTTGGGAGGTAAAGTAGCAGTTATCAGCTATTTTCAAACAACAAATAAGAAAATGCAGAGTAGCGATCGCAGAATGCTGCTATTGCTGCTTCAATCACATTGGCTTTTGGTAAAGTTGATAGCCGCTGCACTCCAAAAAAAACCTTGGATGGTGAGGTAAGCTGAAAAATGACCACGTCATAAAATTTAAAAATTTGCAAAATCTCTAGAGATCCTCTCTATGTAAAAATATGTTTGTGACTTCAAACAAGACGACACCAACAAGACGACATCTGGACAGAATGTTGAGATTTGTAATGTCACGGATTTTGCAGCAAGTGTATCCATTTATTCGCGGTAACGCTCCAAATCCAATTGAATATCCGGATACGACACCACGGCTATGGGTGTGGATAACATTTTTGGGTATGTCAAAATGCAATTTCAATTGTTTGGCCAATAGTTCGACACTCACTAGATTTTGATCGACTACACTTGCATCTGGTCATACGAAGTTGACAGGTAAGTTTTTGTGAGTTTGATATATCTCGAAGCTAGATCATATGGACACTCCTTTCATCGGTTCCACAAGCAGTTCTTGTTTAATTTATTTATTCACAATATCGAATTTTCAAATGTCACAAGAGGAAGTTGGTTGCTATAAAATTTCCAATTAAGCTGAAATACTTATTAACAAAAGTAGCGCTTGCCAGAGTTTCTTTAATAATAATATATTGAGTAATATAATACGTAATTGTATTTTATTTAAATTTGTTTATTTAGACGAAAGATAATTTGGGCTAAAATAATACAATAAATATATAATTAATAAAATAAATGAAGAATTTGGTGCGAGAGGTGATGAATAATATTTGTATTTTACTGGTTTATAGATTAATTCAATCCGCCATTATTTACTGTGGTAATAAGAGGTTTAGATTTATTTTAGCAGACGATTGTACCCGTTTGCTACATTCTAATATGAACCCACACTGGACAAGTTGTGCGTATCACGTCGAATTGATCTCGTTTTCAAATATATTTGTATACAATTTGATATTGTCATCTATTACCTGTTGCTCCCGAAATACCAGTCATGTTTAATTTCATAACGAATTGACGGTGACGAGTGATGAAGAGCCACTTGAAGTAGTTTAACTACGATTGTGGTATAATTTTAGTTTATACCTACTAACGGATTGTATATATGTATTTCAGGACAACATTCCTTTTGAAGACTCACCGCTACAGGGTACTGCATTTCTTTAACGAGGTTTTCTTCATGCAATGACTTAAAAGTTATTTATGCTCTATTTCCGCTGCCGGGTGATAAGGAATGTGTCCCACCATCTATTCAGTGATGCTCGCGTAGTCTCCGGATCATCATCATCTAAACCCACAAAATGGTTTTCTTTGCAAATGTCTGAATATTGTAAAGACGATACAGCACACGTAAAATGTTACCCGATTTGTCTCTAATGCGGCATTCACGTTATAATTTCCCCAAGACCTGGAACCTATGTACCACACACAGTGATGCGCACACTGTCGTCAACAGAGTATCTTAGACACCCCATGTTTTTTTATAAATTTTTTCAATGATAGCTATCTAGAGTTCTCTTTTCGACGGCGTCAAACACACCTTGGCTCCATTGAAGTTTTATTGACGGTGTGAGGCACTATCTCATGGACATTTACATGATATAGATTCAAATATGGATATTCAAAAAAAAAACTACACCACACAGTTGACCAATACACCACATAAGGTACAGATGGCGTCCGTTACAGTTAATTCGCGCCAAGTTTCTAGCTAAAGGTGTGTACGACACCGTTAACAAAAATGTAGTAGCTAAGGGTGTGTCGTACACCCCTGGAAACTGTTTTACTGTATGGGTGTGACCCTGATGCGCGACTAAACTTAACATGACCCCGTCGGCCATCGTATTTTGTCAAAACTGATGTGAAATCGAAAACCATTGTTACAAAACAAACAGGGGAATTGGCGCGGCTTTTCATTAACCAAAATTGGACAAAGTTGAATCCAACTGCCAGAAATTACTAACTGACCCGGAACAGAATTTTGGCGATGTCTTATGAGTAGTAAATGGTTCACTGCTAATTAGAACATTTAATAATTCAGGATTCGTTTTGTTCGCCAACACGAACGTTTTTAAAATTTTTAATTTCCAGCATTCGCGAACATTGCATCTCAAACGAAATTGAACAAATTTTTGTTCCTAAAACGAGTTAAATATTCTGTAAATGTTCAAGAAGTCGCGAATAAACAACTTTCGTAATTTAAATTTTCAACAAATTTGCACATTTTTAAATTATTTACCTGGAATCATAGTCGAATATGATATAAAAGAACTTGTTCGCAAACAATTTCCCCCATAAAATGTTCACTAATAAATTGTAGATTTAAACACAGCGCGAGCGCGATTAGTACGTCATTATTTCCAATGCAACTTTAATTTAAAAAAGCAAATGTTTGCAAACATTTGATGCTTGGTGATTTGAATCATACATGCTTGATGTCCCTTGCGTATTTCTTTATGACAAAATAATCTATACAAAAATAAATTTATTTAAGAACTACGACTGTGCTCGCGAACATTTAAGAATATACGCTTGTGTTCGCGAACAAATTATATTCTTTCTACTTTTGCGTTCACGAACAAGTTTAAAAATTCTTGATTTCAAATGTTGAACATCATTTTTAAAATAACTTATATCGCTGAGTTATTGCATCCCATATGTCGAGCGAGCCTCCCTGTAACATTGTTGACGAACAAAACGCACGAATTTAAAACTCACAAGTTTATGTTTTCCACAATTTGTGGAATTCATTAACGAATTTGCGAACCAAAAGTAACTCACTTTATACCACCTTACTGCTGTTCTTAAATGGTTTTACTACATTATGCAATCACAAAGAAGCGTTCTGTTATAAAAAATACGGTAATTGTAAAAATAGGATGGTAAGCCGGGTCATTTTAAGTTTAGTCGCGCATGACTGTATATACGGTAAAGTTACGACTGCAGGAGGGCAAAAGTTCCAAACAGCGGGGACATTATAACGTGAACGCCGCATAAGCAGTCTGTCGAATTGTCGTGTGAAACTGTAGCATCGGAACATATTGTGATAAACGCGAGCTCGCTGCAATCCTGAGGCAAAAACGGTTAACCATCCATCGCGCATTCAAATAAACGGCGCGGACACCCAGCTGTATTGAAGGATTTTACTTAGGGTATGCTCCTTCAAATGCAAACTCCTAACCGAAACTATCGTAATGACGAAGGATTTTACTTTGGGACATGCTTCTTCAATCACTTCAATCGGAGTCAGTCGGCTTAATGGCTCCAATTGGAATCCAACGACCCGTGATCCAGTCTCGATAAGAATCAGTGTAACACCGATACTCCAACGATAAAAGGACCAGCACCTCAATGCGATTACATGCCGGTCAATCCACCACAACAACCGGGCCAAGGCGGGGCTGATCAAACCAGCGACCGGGAGTCGTGTCAGCAGGAGCAGTCAAGGTAGCACCCTTTTGACCAGCGGACCCCGAGCTCTGGTTCGCCCAAGTGGAGGCTCAATTGATCACCAGAGGAATGACAACGCAAAAAACAAAATTCATTTGCGTCATCGAGCCCCTCACCCCCTCACCCCTCACCCCCTCACTTAGTGACTGAGGTGAGCGATCTTCTTATCAATCCCCTTCGAGACAACCGATACGAAGTTCTTCAGGAGCAGTTGATCCAACGGCTGTCTGCGTTCGAGCAAGCACTACTGCAGCAGCTCCTCAACGCCGAATAATTGGGCGACCGAAAGCCCAGTCAGCTACTGTGCCACATGCGACAGCTGCTGGGGTCACACCATCTCGCGATAGATGACTTTATCCTGCGATATTTCTTGCAGCGACTTCCCATGAATACCGAAGTAGTCGGACGGCATCATGAAAGCCCGACGCTCGAAGCAGCTGGGACATTACCCGACAAAATGATGGATGTTTCCTTGCCAACAGTGTCAACAATCTCAAATGGCTACCTCTTGTTAACCGAGGTCAAGAATCTGCGATCCGAAGTTAAAGACCTGCGGAAATTATTCTTGACGCTAACCCTCAACAACAAAGACCAACGACGTCCTGATCGCGCAACGATGGGTTCCAAGGTCGACGCCGCAACCAGTTAATCAAGCGCAAATCCCAAACCCAACGAGACGGGCTATGCTAGTACCACGTGACGTTTGACAATGCAGCAACAAAGTATCGGGACCCATGCAGCAAGTCGAGAAGCAGCAGAGCGGGACACTAGCCACGACAAGTCTTCCCGCCGGCGTCAATCAACTCATATTTGTCGTGAACGGTAACTCAGGTCACCGTTTCATTATAGATACTGATGCTCAAGCCAGCGTCCTCAAACTCCTCCCCAACCATAGACACCGCGCCCTCTCCCCTTCAAGCTGCGAACAACATAACTATCCTCACATTCGGCAATCGGTCCTTAACCGTCGATTTGAGGATCAATAGCGCTATCCGATCGGTCTTTGTCGTCCCCGATGTTTCGTTTTCTATTATCGGGCTCATCTGCTGTCACATTACGATCTGGTCCTAGACATCAAGTCTTTGCACATGATCAGATCACGTCTTTGCGATGGTGTCACACGACTAACACTATATGGAATCACTTCAGAGGTCAAGGCACACAATTTGACGACCGTCGACTGCTATCCCACCTCCTGGTTCGATGACATTCTTAAGGAATTACCTCAGTCACTCTACCGTCAGGATTCACCGTCAGGAACAATCAACACTTGGTGAGCCATCACATTGAGATGTAAGCTCCACCTCTCCGCACACGGCCTCACCGCCTCGCCCCAGATAAGCTGAAAGTAGCGAAAGCTTAGTTCGACCACAGGCTGGAGTTGGGCATCGTCAGGTCATCGTCAAGCTGCTACTCAGCGCCACTGCCTATGATGCCCAAAAAGAGGGGCAAATGGCGTCCATGCGACGACTACCGAGCTCTCAACAATTCCACTATGCTGGATCGATACACAGTTGCCCACATCCAAGGCTTTACCACATCTTTGGCCGGGAGACCAGCTTTCTCAAAGGTCGATTTGGTTCAAGCGTATCATCAGATCACAGTTGCTGCCGACAATATCCACAACACCGCAATCACGACGCCGTTCGGTCTTTTAGAATATGTCAGGACGCAGTTGGGTCTCTGAAATGCAGCGCAGACAATCCAGCGATTCATCGACCAACTACTGCAAGGGCTTCAATTTGGCGACGTGTACCTCGACAACATTCTCGTTACAAGCTCAAATCTAGAAGATCATCGGCAACATCTTCGCCTGTTATTCAAGTGCCTCGACAACTACGGAATGATAATCAATTCAAAAAATGTCAGTTCGGCGTTTCATCCCTAGAGATTCTCAATCACCATGTTGACAAATCCGTTATCCGACCACTGAAGGACAAAGTCAAGTCAATTTGCGATTTTCCACGTCCTCAAATGGCAAAAAGTTCCAGGAGTTTCTCGGCATGCTGAAATTCTACCATCGGTTTATTCCCCATTGCACTTAACTTACAGCGCTTTCCTCGAAAATGCAAAGTACTTCCAAAGCAACAAAGCATCTCGTACAATCAATGTCAAACAATGGTCGTAAGTATGAGCGATGGTCTTCGACGGTTGCAACGATGCCCTGGCAAAAGCGACAGTGCTGATGCATCCTCTGTTGGAAGCCCCGCTCAACATTCTGATCGAAGCATATGACGTGGCGGTCGTAGCTGTACTTCAGCAAAGAAACATGGAGGTCTGGGAACTATTATCTTTCTTCTCAAAGAAGCTGACTGATGCCGAATCCAGATACAGCATCTTCGGAAGAATCTTCCTACGAAACCGCCTGTATCCGCGAACGTTGGTGTTTATTTTGAAAAAAAAAAACAGAAAACCTATTTACAAATGTTAAAACCTAGCTACGTAATAATAAAGCTGTATATTAACCTTGTCATATAAATATTAAATGGTGAAAATTCGTAAAGCCACTCGGCGTCGCGCCTTTAGCTTAGCAACAGCTTAAAGAGGTAAAACGAGCAACTATAGCACCATAAACGCGTAACAAATTGGTACTACGAGTTATCATTTTTCTAATTAAACTTCTGATTTGATACATAATTGCACATTTAGACGAATTTAGTGCACTAAAACAACCCAACGGTACCTGGAAACGCATTAGCGCATATTACTTATAATATTGAACAAGTACTGATCGTATCGATAGATATAATCTAATCATCCAACTGTGTACACCAGCACAAAATCAAGTTCAAACATGTTGCTTGGAACCTAAATGCTCCTAGCAAAGCGAACGAACCCCAACGTATATATTATGCGGTAATCTCGTAGAACATAGCGTTTATAATTGTGCAGTATGTGTTATTTTTGAATCTTGTGGATCAAATTGTTAAAACAGTAATGAATTTGCAAAATATTGACATAGCCATATTTAAACTCGCCAAATGTAGCTATCTTTTCAAACCATATTCACGTTATGCACCATTAACCTTACTTAAGATGTGTGAACCTAGGGCAGAATTCTTTCACAGAGCCAATTCCGGATCGTGACAAAAAGCGCAGCCGCATCCGGCCCTTCATCAATAAAATAAATAGCTATGCTATGCTAGTATGTTTGCGCTTGCCGGGAGCTGCTATGTCTCAGGGTTTGATAGCCGGAACGGACTACAGAAAAATATTTATTACATTCAGTTTTACAAAAAATATTTAGCTCTAGGTTCGAAAAAACCAAGATTAGTAGTAATTAAAGCAAAGACGCATAAATGCAGAAAAAACAATTACGCAAATGTCGCTATCTTCAAAATCTTTGTTTAAGCACCTTTAACAAGCCAACCTAGTACCTAAAATACATTCTTTCATACATGAAATTTATGCAATTGTATTACAATGTTTGACGAATACATGACCATATATATCACCAATATTCATTGTTCATGATTTTCCATTGTTGTGATATATTTCCGGGTTTTTAGGCCGATTCCGGCCCTTGTAAGAATTCATCAGCCTCGCTTTACTAGAAGCTAATATTGTATGCTCTGGCCCGCCCAAAAAATGTCACACTGGCTAATCGTGGCTAGCCAATCTTGGCTTTAGAGCCGCAACAGACTGTGACAAAATCCAGCCCTGCTGCACACATCTTAAGGTAAATGATGCCCTATTGATGTGATTAATATTGTTCGTGACATATCGACAGTTCAATGCTGTTTGATCAAACAGCAAATGTAACTTTTATGGGGAAAGTGAACCTCATGCTATGCTCTCACGATATACTGAGCCTAATAAGCATTTGCTTAAGCTAAGAACTTTATATGAACTATATAAAAGCATAGGTCTAAATCGGATGCTACCTACACCGATCTTGTAGCTCTAAAGCATTTTTTTCATTAATATAACCTCCGGTCTCTAAAGGTGACATAGGCCCCAGGTTTGCTTCAATATAAGCTTAAGAATTGTTTTGGGTTTCCGATAGGTTTGTTATCCATCAGAAGTCTGCTGGATTTGAACCGGTGCGAAAATACCGACAAATGGAACATCTGACGACGTATCTAAGCATAAATAACAAATGCAGCACAACTGTGGAATCATATTCAAGCTAAACACAGTGCTATACGCTATACGTGCGCTAAGAAACTCACGTTTTTGGAACACCAGCGAACGATCTGAAATAATCGCTTCTGTCTACCAAAAATAAGTGTAAAAAACACGATATACACTCGTACGCGGTCAGCTAAATTGCAAAATACTGACCTTGAACAGCGCATTCGTATTGCTAAATCGCAAATCGTATACGCGTACATAGGGGAAAATCGTGATTTGTTCGCGCTCATCGCTTTTACGATAATGAACTGACTTGACAAAAGAAAAACACAGGTGTACACACTAAAAAGCACTGACGCATTAGAAATAATAATATTACTGCGAGACTGAAAATTTAGCCAGAAAATATTTGTGTATATCAGATGACTTGTACGAATAGGATTAGCGTAGCGTAGGATTGTAAGAATTACATTAGTATAGTATGTCATTTATAAGTGTGTCTTTTAAATATTTTAGTCGTAATTGTGAGAACGAGGATCGTACATTGTTGGCGTCACCGAAATTTTTACACAAACGTATATATATTCAAATAGAAAACAATCCATAATAAACGTTTCACTTCGCTGCCTTAACGTAGCTGTTTTTCTTAAATATACTGAGTATCATTTCGCTAACACAATTACCTCGTCAATTAGACATTTATTTTACCTAACTCATGCATGGATTTTACAGCGATGCTATTATAATTACACCGTAGGTTATCTTTAATCGCCTATATTACCCGTTCATAGTAAAACTATGGAACAATGAATTTTTCATTTATTAGTCGCGCAGTCATTTTCACACATCAATCTACTGTTTTTCTTCTCGAAAAAAGCATGTAATGAAAAAAATCCATACATTTACCTGTAACAATTACGCATATTAGCAATAATTTTATTTCTACAGTGTTTAGCGCTGTGGATTAAGCCTAAGTTTTAATTATCAAATTGATATAAAATTAAATATTAATATTAAAGCTATCGATTCATTATAACTGAGTCATGGGGATTGGATGCAAATAATATTTCGCTGAATTGTCAAAACAACTTCTGAATGTAAATACCGCCGGACATATTCAAATTAGAGTTGCATGGTGGCGTTAAATAGCAATTTGAAAGAATGTTTCAATTTTTACGTCTGAGTTACAACTTTAATGACGAAAACTACACATTTACCTGTAATTATTACGCATATTAGTAGTAATTTCATTCTATAGTGCCTGGCGCTATGTGTTAAGTCTATGTTTTCATTATCAAATTGATATATAATATGAAATGTTGACATTGACGCTATCGATTTATTATAACTGACATTATAGATAGTGGATGCAAATAATATTTTGATATATTGTCAAAATAATTTCAAATATTTTGTCAATTATTCAACCCACGCGCATACGGATCGATAAGTCCACTGCGATCAAGCGAATCAGTTAACCAGAAACAGTTAAATCCATGTTCTGGCATACTTAAAATATATCGAAGTCATGCCATCATGCCACCACACAATTGCATATACGGCTACTGTGTATATTATATCTCAATATATTATATCCACTGATCTATATTCCGTTTGTGCTTGGTATAATGTTTCCAATGAGCCTAAATTATCAGCAAACATACAACTTAACACATCTTCCTTAGAATATAACTTGAAAAATGATACCTAAAGAATGCTCTGTATCCGCTAATTTTAATTAGCAAAGCATGTATATGATGTAGATCTCCAAATAAACATGTCATAGTTTAGACGGAAAACCTTCTACCAAGGTTAATAAAGTTTATTTTTGTCTTTTACGGTAGGTGAGTCGGTACATGAGCACATATATTATACGTTTGGTTTATACTAAAAGACTTGCCACAGTTAAATTTTTTTTGGGCGTGGCAAAACCGTTGCATCTATGACACGGCATGCAGTCCCTGAACGCTCTTTGTGAGAACGCGACTAGAGGGGGCACCAATATCAAACTGCAGGGGGCACCTATATAAAACTGAAGGGCGCCACTATCAAAGTGGAGGCGGGAACAAATATCAAACTGGAGGGGTACACAATAGCAAACTGGAGGGGCACTACTATCAAACTGAAGGGGCAGCAATATCTAACTGGAAGGCGGCACTAATAGCAAACGGTAGGGTGGTACCGATATCAAACGGAGGCGGACCAATATCAAGCTGGAGGGGGCACCAATATCAAACTGAGGAGGGCACCCATACCAAACTTTAGGGGGCGCCATTGTCAAACTGGCGGAGGGACCAATATCCAGCTCGAGGGGCGCACCACTGTCAAAACTGGAGGGGCATCAATATCAAACTGGAAGGGAAATATCAAACTGGATGAGTACTAATATCAAACTGGAGGGAGCACCAATATCACACTGGAGGGGGACACCAATATCAAACTGGAGTGGGGCACCACTGTCAAACTGGAGGGTTCATCAATATCAAACTAGAAGGTAACACCGATATCAAACTGGATGGGTTTGGTCTTTTTGTGTGTCGAATCTCGTATTAATCGTAGTTTCGCTGTGATAAACATATGATCTACTGAATCGCTGTCAGAAACTCTGTTCCGTTACATTTCGGTAACAAGTGCGATAAATAATAAGTTTTTGATGTTGATTTTGAGTGGAAACACTGAAACATATAAGTGCAATTTGATAGTGGCAAACCATGAAACAGTTGCCTGCGTTATTGCACTCAAAAGAACAAACACGGTCGGTTTTATATGGTTATTAAGAAAGCGCACATATCGTTAACTTTTTGTAAGAGTCTCTGGGACCGAAAGTTTGTATGACTAAACCTAACATATAAATGCCTGGAATCTTCAAATTGTGGTGGAACAGGGGCGCGCATGGTATTTTCCCCCTGGATCAACTGTGCTCGTAGCTTATGCATCATGGCAGATTTTTGGGCTCCGCTGGTTCATTGTTTCATCGAATTGAGACACCGCCCAGTTCGTGAGCCGCGACAAATCTCGATGTTCATGGTACTGGTTAATATTTTTAGATCGCGGATTTTAGATTTCAACAACCGGTTAATATTTTTAGATTGCCGCCAATCCATCATAAATGTTACTTGTAAACAATAACTTGTTCTCTCGTGATTCTTAAATGAAAACAAAATCAAACTGCTTCACATTTATTTCTGGCTACACAACCAAATTTTTCTTACATGAGGAAAAACAGATAATTTATGGGTTTCTATGATTACTAGCTGTGCCGAAGCATACTTATTACCAGTTATGCACAGCTTTTTTGAGATTCCTTAAAGGTACAGTGCAACAACTTAATTCCTCGAATGCAAACGTCCAACAATCATCATTTTTCTATAACCCTGGCGCGTAATGTTCTCAGATGGAATTATATGTTCCAAAAGGTACCCCAGTTTCTGTTAAACTACAGTGCAAAGACAGTGTTCCTCATTACACTAACTTGTAGCAACCATTGTTGTCGTTACAGGCAGCGTGCAACTTGAAACATTGTTGTTACAAGCTATGTAACATCAACCGCAATGCTCAATACGGGCACAGTTCTAGAATATAAGTTGTCGCAAGTGGCTTCAAAATCATCGTTACAATGTAACGACAACTGCAGTGTAACGAGCAATGCTGTTCTTTCGTACCCTTGTGCGGTAAGGAGCACGCATCTTAATGTCACCTACGCAAGTGCAAAATTTCTAAATTGTCCGAGCACAAATTACAATTTATTATGTACGCGAACAGGATTTGAAATACAAGGTCACAATTTAGTCACCGCGTACACTTGGAAGCTGTATAGCAGTCGCGTTCTTTTTACGCCTTTGATAACACTCATAGATCACGAACAAAGCAACGTGATTAGGCATATGGTGTGATGAAGCGAACAACATGCGAAATCTGCAGATACATGCGTAAACAAATTGCGTTCGCTCATCACAGACTCCATGTATTAAATTTTGTAAGATGCTAATAACCATGGTAGAATTCTACCCACTAATTTTACGCGGTTCAGATTTGATTTTGACAAAGACATTTCCGTGCTATACGCAACATAAATGTGCTTTTTCAAAATTTTACAGTGGTAATATTTGTTTGTAAGCAAAGCATACAGTTACGGCCCGAATTAATTGCTACATTCGAGCGGAAATCGCAAGCCGCCAGCCAGCAGCGAGCGAGTGAGACCAGATAGTCGTTGGCCTGTGGTTACGAACGAGTAGTCGCCGGTAACCGCTCGAATTCCGATAAAACGGCGCTCACTCACAGTAACTGCATAGCAGTAATGCTGCTTTCACAGAACAATGAGTGCAAAAGTGGGCACTTTTGTCTCTAACAGCCGCTGCAAGAAACTAAAATTTCCCATGGATGGCTATTGCTGATTCACAGGATAATGCGCCCATCTATTCGAAAATTTTCCTTACATACGACATGTCGTACGTAACTAGTGTTACATACGACATGTCATGTGTAACACTGGTACATAGAACTCTACGAAACTCGATTCCAGTTTCATGTTGGTGCTCTCGTCCAGTTTGAATTTGGGCCCCCTCCAGTTTGATATTGGTGCTCCCCTCCAGCTTGATATTGGTCCCCCTCCGGATTATAATGGTGTCCCCTCCACCTTGATATTGGTCCCCACCAGTTTGACTGAAGGCCGATCCTCCGAAGCCCCGGCTACCTCCACAGGCCTTGAACAGTGACAATGTAAGACCTGGAAATATAAAGGTCGCTTGTTTGCAATTATACCGCTCGCTGCGTGTTCGTGGTTTGACCCACGTGCTGCTATTAACATCCATAGTTCGTCGTATGACTTGGAATCTTTAAATACTAACCCGGTCTGCTGTATATGTCTAGAAATATGTAATTTGTAAACTTCAATGCATCGCAGATTCTGGTCGGTGTGACCCAAAATTGTCTCTCGCTTAACGTTTTCTGATACATCAGAAATACAATATTCGTTTTAACACCGTTGCACACTGTACTCGTGCCAACTTTTGTTTCTCAATGCGCGAAGATATATAAATGATTTACATTCAATATTAATTCCAATCTTCGAGTCGATCAAATGAAAAGCTTATCCGTATCCGTCAAGCCTCTCCCAAAATGTAACAGTGGTTATTAATGTGCATGCTTTGAATACCAAGAACTAATTCGTATATAATACAGTAAAACATCTGAATGTTGAAGAAATTTTGAAGAAGAAAAGTAACCTGCTCGGATTTTTTAATTATTTTCAGGTATAACTTGTCTCCACCAGACTCTAGGAATGCTAGAATTTCCACAGTATTTAAGATAAATAATCAATATATATAAGATTTTGTGTGAAACTAGCAAATTTCCTAACACGTTTCACTAAATAATTTGCATTTTAGATGGATATTTAGTTTGAATCTGTCATATCACAAAGGAAGTTAAATTTTCACATTACAACAGATACAGCTCAGCACACGCTATAACTGCTACCCTATAACTTACGTACAATGTCCCAGTGAAATTATCTTAATGTTTTTGTGTCTACAGTACAGAGTGCCAGTGGGCTAAATAACCGTATATGTGCATTTTTTGTTCTGTCAATTGATCTTTACATTCGATATATTTCCAGGAAAGGCTTAGGGTAACCATATCTAGTGTTAAAATATAACGACAATAGATGCAATGACTTATGCAATTATATATCATCGTGCAAGTTGACAACTGATTGGTATGCATGTGTTGACATCACTGTCTGATAAAATAAATTACATTAATTACAATTTGTAGCATCATTGATATAATGAACCAATGTAGGATATTGCATCCTAGCACACTGCATTGTAGCACCAAGCGACGTTGTTCGTCGAGCGTATATACGTTGGTAACCATATCTAGTGTTAAAATATAACGACAATAGATGCAATGACTTATGCAATTATATATCACCGTGCAAGTTGACCACTGAGTGGTATGCATGTGTTGACATCACTGTCTGATAAAATAAATTACATTAATTACAATTTGTAGCATTATTGATATAATGAACCAATGTAGGATATTGCATCCTAGCACACTGCATTGTAGCACCAAGCGACGTTGTTCGTCGAGCGTATATACGTTGGTAACCATATCTAGTGTTAAAATATAACGACAATAGATGCAATGACTTACGCAATTATATATCACCGTGCAAGTTGACCACTGATTGGTATGCATGTGTTGACATCAGTGTCTGATAAAATAAATTACATTAATTACAATTTGTAGCATCATTGATATAATCAACCAATGTAGGATATTGCATCCTAGCACACTGCATTGTAGCACCAAGCGACGTTGTTCGTCGAGCGTATATACGTTGGTAACCATATCTAGTGCTAAAATATAACGACAATAGATGCAATGACTTATGCAATTATATATCACCCTGCAAGGTGACCACTGATTGGTATGCATGTGTTGACATCACTGTCTGATAAAATAAATTACATTAATTACAATTTGTAGCATCATTGATATAATGAACCAATGTAGGATATTGCATCCTAGCACACTGCATTGTAGCACCAAGCGACGTTGTTCGTCGAGCGTATATACGTTGGTAACCATATCTAGTGTTAAAATATAACGACAATAGATGCAATTACTTATGCAATTATATATCACCGTGCAAGTTGACCACTGATTGGTATGCATGTGTTGACATCAGTGTCTGATAAAATAAATTACATTAATTACAATTTGTAGCATCATTGATATAATGAACCAATGTAGGATATTGCATCCTAGCACACTGCATTGTAGCACCAAGCGACGTTGTTCGTCGAGCGTATATACGTTGGTAACCATATCTAGTGTTAAAATATAACGACAATAGATGCAATGACTTATGTAATTATATATCACCGTGCAAGTTGACCACTGATTGGTATGCATGTGTTGACATCACTGTCTGATAAAATAAATTACATTAATTACAATTTGTAGCATCATTGATATAATGAACCAATGTAGGATATTGCATCCTAGCACACTGCATTGTAGCACCAAGCGACGTTGTTCGTCCAGCGTATACATACGTTGGTAGTCGAATGCAATATTTGTCTCGAAGGCAACTGTTATATTTGAAAAGCACTCTATTCACCACAATAGATAAATTTGATAATATAACAACTAATATAGTCATTTGGAGATTATGATGAGAAATCTCATCAGAGGTCTCAACAAAATAAATAAATATTGCAACTACAGTACATGGTGTAATATCGCAAATAACCGCGAAGCCCAGCGGGCGTTGGCAAGGTAAAGCAGATGAGTGTTACGTTGTTAGGCATAGTCGACCATCGTCGCCTCTTGATACTATTAAATGTCAGCAAGGTAGCAACGTATCAGTTAATGTGACACTTTAAATGCATTGAAAGCTGATGTATAGCTTACAGAGCAAGAACAGTTCAACTAAATGCTACAACGGTTAAGACCAACATTTAGTTGATCCGAAAGTTTTTCTATGCACAGTTTGCGTTGCACCTTAGTTTGGAGCTTAAAAGATGTTGTAACAGATTATAGTCATATAACTTTTGAAAATTAATAGTTTTCAGACGGTTTTCCATGACAAAGATGTTTCATTGGCATAGTCGGCCATCATCACCTCTTGATACTATTAAATGTCAGCAAGGTAGCAACATATCGGTTAAGGTGACACTTTAAATGGATTGAAAGCTGATGTATAGCTTACAGAGCAAGAACAGTTCAACTAAATGCCACAACGGTTAAGACCAACATTTAGTTGATACAAAAGTATTTCTATGCACAGTTTGCGTTGCACCTTAGTCTTGAGCTTAAAAGATGTTGTAACAGATCATAGTCATGTAACTTTTGAAAATTAATAGTTTTCAGACAGTTTTCCATGACAAAAATGTTTCTTTGGCATAGTCGGCCATCGCCACCTCTTGATACTATTAAATGTCAGCAAGGTAGCAACATATCAGTTAAGGTGACACTTTATGCGGGATTCACATTATAATGTCCTCACCAGTTGGAACTTATGTACCCCACCCTGTGGCTGGCACACCCTTCACAACAGGGTGTCTCAGACACCCTCTATTTTTTGAATAAAAGTTCATAGGGTAGCTAGCTAGCTGTTAGCTTTATTTTAGAGGGCGTCAAGCACACCATATTAGTTTTACGTTTTTTGATGGTATCGGCCATACTGTCAGGTCAATTTCCATATAGCCTATGGGGCACCGTAGAAAAACTGCAAGATGTATGGCGTAGGATTTTTAGTAGCTTAATGCATCATTTACCTTAAGATGTGTGCAGCAGGGCCGGATTTTGTCACAGTCTGCCGCGGCTCAAAAGCCATGCTTGGCGAGCCGCGCTCAGCTAGTGTGACATTTTTTGGGCCGAGCGAGACCCTACAAATATGACATGCTAATAGTAAAATAAGGCTGATGAATTGTCACAAGGGTCGGAATCGGCCCTAAAAGCCAGAAATATATGACGACAATTTAAAATCGTTAAAAATGGAAATTAATGATAGTGATGGTCATATATCCGTAAAACATTCTTCCAGTTACAACAGCATAATTTTCATGCATGAAAAAGCATGTTTTACATAGCTACTAGATTGGCTTGTAAAAGGCGCTTAAACAAAAATTTTGAAAATAGCTATATTTTCGTATTTATTTTGCCTGAATTTATGCGCGTTGCTTTTAAATACTACTAATCTTGCACTGTTTGGGGCTAAAGCTAAATATTTTCGATGTAACACAATCTGCTAAACTGAATGTAATAAATATTTTTTCAGTAGCCCGTCCCGGCTATCAAACCCTGATGCATAGCCACTCCCGGCCCGTGCAAACATACTAGCATAGCTTAGCTATTTATTTTATTTATGAAGGGCCGGATGTGACTGCGCTTTTTTGTCACGAGTCGAAATTGGCTCTGTGACAGAATCCGGCCCTAGGTGCACACACTTAAGGTAAATGATGCATAATGCGATGTCGGCTGCACCATTGTGATTCTATTTCGCTGTATCATAAATATCCAGTGGTCTCAAATGGAATATTAGTGATTTACGTATACATGCCGAAGCTGGGTTTCACGGAGGCCACACTCCAGAGTCATCAACTTCCTCCACCGAGAACGTGGGTTTACCTCCTGAGTCTTCGCACCTGCCAGGCCCCACGTTCCCCTCCCACTCCGACGGCGGCCGGAAAGATTTTCAACATGGAGTCGAAACTACGTTTAAAATATCCAGTGGCCCAGGTGCTTCCAGGCGCAAAGCTTCTCGAGGACTATCGAAGGTATTGCAAATTGGCGTAGGTTCCCCTGCGCATGCCCCCAGCTCATACAATGCTGGGGGAGTATAGGCTCTGGGGCGGTTATCAGGGGATGTTGAAAAAATGGCGATGACCTCACCCCCTCCCCCGCCCGCACCTTATTTTTACCGATTTTAGCCAATTTGTACCAGATTTTCGAGCAACATTTTCGCGCGGAAGGGGGGGGGGTAGGGGGTACCTTCACGGGGACGGCTACGTCCCTGTGACAATCGGACTAGTACAGTACCAATGTTTATCGACCTGCTATACTCCACTTTATTTCTTATATACAACCAAAGCCAAATTACGCTAATTTTATTACCAACTATTTAATGTTATTACCAATTTTTTATTATTATTGTATTATTTTAAACCTTTTATATATATATTGTAAAAACCTCAACACGTTTATTATATGGCTCCCCGCCTGTTTCGGATGCATGTAGCAGATTTAAGTTACCGTAGCCACAACCAAATTTATTATTATAGTATTCCGTGAGAAAAAATTCTAAAAAATACGTTGACATTTATCTCACTATTGCATATTTTTAAAAATCTATTTTTAAATAAACAACAACAATTGTGTAATAACCGGTGACGCAGCTGCATGGCGCAACTTCCTAACACCATTCCCATACGACTCCGGCTATCGTAACCTCAAGGGTGGACCGTAGTACTAAATTTTGAACCTATCCTTGGTCAGACCCAAGAAGCTACGCAGCTTAGCAGGCCGCAGGCGCGCTTCACGGGGTGTGTTCGGACCCCGCCCGAAGGGTTGCGCACGTGTCTAGTATCGGGTATGATTTCTGAGGTCCCCCAGGGAGGCTAGCACCGACACCTGCTCACAGGTCATGGAGCCTAGCCGCTATTCCCTATCTTAGTCTCATCGGAAGTTGCTTAGTTCTATTCTAGCGTGATAAGTGTTGAAACAAAATATGAAAAAGTTTCTAGAAATTCGAAGCTCAAGTTGATTTATCTAGTAAAGATCTCGATATGCTCCGTGTTAGAGCATTGACCTATGTGGCCCCCACAGGGTTCCGACGAGCCCTGAGCGTTTAATGTCGGATTATCAATGGCGTGGCCTGCGCTTTTCAATAAATTCTATTGCGATGGAAGTATTCAAAAATCCCTATTGAACTTTTCGAATTATTGCCAGGGACGAGTTAACTTTTTCGACGGTGTTCCTTAGATTTTACTACTTAGTTCCAGTAATACACAAACTAAATTAGACAGAAGGCCATGCTCGTCAGTGCTTGCGACATTCTCGCACACAAGCCATGACGGGCAGTGCCTGCTCGTCCGAGCGGACAAACCAGAAAAGGAAAACTCCCTATCGTCTCGGTAACAGGTAAGACGGTACTCGGTGTTTCAAGATACAACGTTTATTTACAACGATCAAGTCTTATCGAAGGGACGAGTGTTCCTGAACAGCACTGAGGCGAGAAGCTCCAAACGGATCAAAGCAAACCTAGTAGTATCTCAATGCGGTCGCTGCGGGTCAACATAATGTGGCGGCACGGGACGTTAAGAGAGAATAGGGGCGGAGCGTACAGATATTCGCCAGGCTGCGAACTAGGGGCGGTTATCTCTGCTTCGACTCAACGTTAGCGAATTAATCTGCTATACAGTGCACTAAGCAGGGGCCCTAGAGTGCTTCGGAAAATGCTCCTTAATGCAGGTCGCTCTGGGCGACGAACACTCAAGCGGGCGGGGGAGAAACGGTGATCAGAGCTGACAAAGCAAGCTCGACATCCTAGTTGGAGAGCTACGTAAGGCAACACCGACTCCGGAAAATTATCCTCCTATGCATAAAATTCGCCCTATAGCGTTTGGCGTCCTCACCTACCTAATTGTACGACTGACCGAACGAAGGTGGGTAGGGTGCGAATTAATCCGGTTTCAGAGCGGTAGGGGCCGGCTGTAACGCGAAACGGCTCTAGACGAGTTCCTAATCGATCTCGGGGCCGTTTTCTTGTTAATTGAGACCGGAGCGATCGGCCCCGGACGCCTCTGCGTCTTCTCTGTGTTTTCTCGTTGCCTCTCTCTAACGGCAATTTTGTCGTCCTAATACACTGCTGTATGCAGTGTCTCAACTGCTGTGTTGTGCAGTTGAGTTATCATTGACTTCGTTGTCAATGATGTCGTGTTCCTATGGCCGACTGGTTAAGACTAAAGATTCCGCAGCGGACTTAAATTCTCCGTGCAGGATCAACTCACAGTATGGGAAAATGCAACTATCTGATGCGGAAACTATAGAAAATCGAAACTGGGCATACATAGCACATAGCCTAACGGGCACTCATGATAAATAGTGAAACCTGGCTAAACTCAGCGATCGACTCGCTCCAAAAAGAAAAAGGGGTTTTGCACTCGCCCGGTTTGGGGTCGAAATGGCCCGGGCGAGGAGGTAAGTTTTCTTTATTTTTAGAAAGTACTAAAATTTTATTTGAAGGCGGGGACACGATGCATTTCTCCCGCTAAGCCGGTTTCTAGCGATGGCTCAGGGGGCAAGCCTTGATTCTAGTTCTTTTAGACAATGGTCTCGAGATAAGACCATTGCGTAGTGCAATGGTGAACGCCCATAAATGTAATTGTTTTGATCGCGTTCTTATTTGGGTCCAAAACTTGTGTATTACCACAGAACGAAGCGTCATCGTCCTAGGTCGAGGTCGGCTAAATTTTGTTCAGCTGGGGGTTTGCTCCTCCAGCTCGTTTTTGGAATAAAGCGGGGTCTAGAGGGACGTCTAAAGTTAATCCGGTCAGTCGTCATGAAGAAACTCGTACTCCAATGAGATACTCACAGAAATGATTTAAATGCCCTTAAGTTAAAATCCAACGATATAAACCGAGACGATCCCTAGACAGCAAATACCTTAAACTCAAGTCGTAACACCTAGAATTTGATATGTCTTTTGTAGTCCCGAATTTTCCTAACTCAAAGAACAAGACGAAATTTTAAGGGTTTCCTAAAACCCGACGGAGGCTGGTCCTCCGTCCCTAATCTCCGTTTCTGTCCAAGCTCAAACACGGCATGAGCATTGAACGTTCAACTAAGCTGCAAGTTTGAAAACCATAATAGCCAAGCCATTTAACAATTCCCTAATTTCCGTGGCATGCACGTTCCAGAAATTTTACCGTGGTCGGCTCAGGAAAATTCGTTGATCCTAACTCAAAGGAAGCGAGTCATGTAAAGAGCCTGGACGAGAAGCGTCCATTTTGTTGTGCCTTACCTAAGACCACGGGGAATGTGCAAGACTTCGAACTAGTCGAATGGTCCTCACAGTGCTCTACACGAATGTACCCTAAATCGCCTAACGCCTCCTACGTCGGAACTCGATTCTAGAGGTTGATTCCAGTTGAGATCGTGTGTAGCTTTTCTGAGGGGACGGGGTGGGTGAAACCTGAACGCGATTGATTCTACTTAGGGGCGAGGAAACATGCTACGTTCATGAAATATTTAAGAGAATAGCATGTTACTCTTCGTCCGGCACGGAAACTAAACCCCTGCATCCACTAAGCCTACAAGTACTTACGAACGTTGATACCTGGGGCAGTACCAGCTGAACCCACTTCGCGAGGTATACACCTACGCGGAAGTCTTTGTCCATCGAATCGATCCGAAGTAAAAGCGAAAAGCCAAAGAAAAGCAGAGCCATATGAAAACTAAACACATGAAATAGTGCGTCGGAGCCGGTCAGTAAAGTCGACCGAACTCCGCGCTGTCGAAGTCCAACTGATTCCAAGATTCGACGCGTTGGTCGTAACATCGAAATTTTCGCCTATATGTTAGGATGGCGATTTTGTCCCCGTCCAATCGTTGGCGATTTCTTGACGCCCACTTTTTTGGGTTTTCTGCCCAGTGTCCAATTGGGGACACTTCCGGAAATTTGAATCTCGACGGCTACCGTAAACCGTCGATGTCCTTAAAGAGAGTCGGCTTCAATTAAATTTGCCGACTGCAAGTTTGAATCTTCCGAGTACTCGGAAGTTGACCATCTGTGATTTTTGTCCAAATTTTCCCAAGATACGCAAATTTTGAAGTCCCAACTTCCCGTCTTCATCGCCCGATGTCCAGCGAAATCAGATCCTAAACTAACAAGGTTTGAAGTGTTTCCGGTCCCAGCTTAACTTAAACTATAGCAAATACTTTCGGGTCACACAATTTCCTTCTTCCATCCCAATTAGCGTGACAATCTGCTCGTGTTTTAGACTATTTGCTCTTCCCAGCCCATCCCGAGTCGGCAGACATCAACTCGGCCTCTGTTGTCCTCGACTTGCCGCCCTCCTAATAGCAATACGTGGCTTATGTTTAACATTACTTTTCGTTCAGTTACGTATTGTCCGGTATCCAATCAATCCCAGGTGG
>JASANE010015497.1:0-67667 GCA_030248225.1 Trileptium ribeirensis
CAATGCGGTTAACCCAGAACGAGTTACAGTGTTTAAAATATAAGAAAAGATACGATGCGCAAATTAGACTACGGCAAGTGAGGCCGTGCTAATAATTTCAGCTATAACAATCTAGGCTTCCTTGAGTAAAATATAAAGAACGACAGGTCGACCTATACATAGGCCTTGGGATGGATATCCCTGGGAGACTTCTAATGACTCATTCCACGAAACTACATACGTACGCGACTGAAAGAAGCCTGGCCGAACACCATAGCAAAGCACGCCCGCGGCCTGCTAAGCTAACCGATTCCCTGGGAAAGGGTGCACATCTGTCTCTCACTTGAGAGTTGAAGAAGCCGGTTAGTCGTATTAGCCCCGTTCTTTAGGAAGACGACGGTGTAGCTAGGTAACCCGTCTTGGGTGTTTGTAGAGTTTTTGTTTTGGTTTGGTTTCGACCGAATCGAATCAAAAGTTTTCCCTCTAGTACACTATGGTGTTCAATCTAAATTTACACAATCGCTCGATTAAGAGTATATTTGCTTTTTGTTTAGAGTAATCGCGCTAGGGTATATAAACTAACACGGCTTTTGATTTTTTAGTTATTGGACATTCTTTAATAATTTTACATAAATGAACATGTTAATCCGTTGTTACAGTTTTGGAGATCATACTGGGTAACAAGATACGGGAAACTAACATATAACAAGATAAAAGCATGGCGAGCACATAACTAAAAGAAGAAAAGAAAGACGAAACGAAACTGAAAAACCAACAAAACTAATCATAATTAAAACACTAAAATACCTTAAATTATAGATGTCCATAGGATAAAGAGGGTTATTGTATCCTAAAGGTTGGACTCCCCTAAGACATATCAGTCCCGTCTTGTGTTTTCGCAAAAAATCTTCCCCATTGCGCCGAAACCGCGTGGAAAAGTTCGCAATTTATGGATAAATTATGCAAATTGAACCAAATTTACGCAAATTATGCGCAAATTCGACGTCTGCAAACAGTGACCCTTTCATTCAGCGGGTCTTTCCTGTTTGGCCCAATCTCAAAATTGGACAATCCTGAAGATGCGGCGATAATATTAGGACCATGCTCAGCTGGTCAATGTGCTTCGAACGACACATATTAAATCGTGCATTTGTCGAGAAAATTTTTTTCCAAAATTTTGGAGACCGAAAGACCAATAATTGAAAACTAAAAATCGAAAAGAAAAACTGTTGTAAAATGTACAAAATAGTGATTTTCCGAACCAGCTTGTCGAATTGACACCAATGGTAATCAAATTATCGCTGCATCTTCGAAATTGACCAATTGAATTCATCGCCAACCCACTGAATTTCCCTGGGAACCCCTTGGCTCCATACGCTTCCCGTCCTCCGTTCTTCTTTTCTCTCTTTATTCCATCTTTACAGTCGTTCGTTGTTTTTTTTGTAGTCGCAGTCGCACTTTCCTCGCGAAATTTTAGTCATTGTGTTTGTTTCTTTTCTTTCTGATGAACGTTTGGTCTTCATTTCTTTGGTCGGTGGTTGTCTTTATTTTCATTTCTCGTTCTCTCGCCTCTCATTCTCTCTTTCTATTCTTTTTTCTTCCTCTTTTGATCTCTCGCCCATCTGCCCTTTTATCTATCTTATAAATTAAATTATAAATTTATTAACTAAATAATAATAGTAGTGATAGTAACTATATAGTATGAAGGTTAAAACAAAGGGGCAGTCAGACAGATATATAATATATGACTAATATCACTAATACAAATCATCATTAATTTTGTAAGTTTTACGAATTAAAAAAATATGTATATATAGGTATATAGTAGGACCGGGGCTTAGTTTGGAGCCAGGCGGCAGCAGCCGCGGGTCTCGGGCGAGGGTGTTCTGATGGCGGGTATGTTCCCAGGGGCGCCACGTGCCTGACCTGAGGAGGGGTCTTGTCCCGTGGCGCGTTCACCCTGAAAGCATCGGAAGTTTGCGTCTTTTTAGAATCGCGGCAACGAAAAAATATAAACATTCGCCACACCGATAGGTAAATGTGCAATGTTTGCACGTTTAGCTGCGGGAAATATGGAAAGTGCCAGAGAAATGGAGGTCGAGGTTCAAGAGCGGTGCGGGTAAAGCACATATATTTTAGTATTAAGCTTAATATCTAATTATACAATAATAATTATAGTTTCAATAGATTTTACTCACAACTTTAGGATTGAGTTTTTAGAAACCGTGCGGCTTCCAGAGGTCAACTAAAGATTAGGACCCAAGAAACAAAAGCAAATTTTGCGGCAAATTTTAACCTTCGATCCGCATATCACGTGCGCCGCCATTGTTTTCTGACTCTCTCAAACGGGCTTTCTAGTTTACGGTAGACAAAATTGACCCCGTTTTCAAACTTTTCCGATTGGTTATGGGAATCAAAATTTAACAATGAGAGACTACGACAAAATTACAATCAAAACTCAAAATGGATGGCGACAAAATTTACAAGCTAAAAATTGGCGAAAATTTTGAGATTAGCTCTAAACGTCTAAAATTATCAAATCAGTCTGACTTCGACGTCAACTCGACTCGGTCGACTCTACTGACCTTCTCTGTGTTCAGCATGGCCAGTTTTGCGACTGCATTATTTTTCGTTTTTCGTGAAGAACTACCGATCGACACATACTTGGGAGGAATCCGCGTTAGCGTTCAGTGCGACGTGACGGGGTACAAACTGATGCTGTCCACAGGGATCAATGACGTAAGTCTGGGTGGGGGAGTGAAAATGAATTGGTGTTTAATTTTCCGCGGTTAGGAGAGTGGGTAGAGTCGTGGTAGACAACAGCCATAAAATTTGGACTTTGACAGTAGCAAGTAAAAGCCCCACGAGTTGATTTCTCTGTCCGCCGCAAGGCATTCCTGCTCGCGTGGAATCAGCGACGTCTGATAGGGTGTTCTTGTGCGAATTTTATATAGGAAAGTTGCGGTGCATGTCTCTTTGATATTCCCGTGATCATAGGTAGAATATAAAATATAATTATTTGGATGCTACCAATACAATTTGCAAGCCTATTGAACTGAGCTAGAAATCCGAAGAATTTTTCCCGAGCTGATCAAGGTTATAAATTTCATTGGAAGTGAGTGTTACGGCAAGAAAGTCGTTATAGAACTTATGCTCATTGTAAAGTTTGTCAATTTCCATAGAATGTTCCGCTCTCAGACAGCGTTTGGGGCCGACCAGATAACGATTTAGACACGGGAGCATGGGCATTAGCAGGCCTCGATACGCCTCGGCGAGTAGTTTAGCCTTCCATTTGTCTTAACTATGTTAACAGAATTCGGGAGTTCATGTGCGGTTTTCGAACCGCGCTCTGTTTGAGTGCGCAACAAGAAAATTTCTGGGACCGACTAAGCACGAGTTATTGATATGGATTTCCGAATGCTTGCTTTGGCATGGGACGTTATTTAAAGTGCTTATTTGATTCATCTTTATGTGCATGAACAACAACATAGTGAAACGAAGGGAAATGAATGTGAAGACGATGATGGGAGAAAGCGAAATCGAGAGAAAGAGTAGGGTCCGCATCGCAGGGTCCAATCTCTCAGTTCTGAGTAGATGGTACTTCGTAAGAAGTTGTGGTAGGTTAGAAGTTGATATACTAGGAAAATAGATTTAGTAGAACCGATTGCAACAAATACGAAAAACGACATTTTATCGCAAATTTGGAGTAAGCCTGCACTCGACCCCAGAGGAGGACAAATGCCCCCATGGACTTTTAACAAAGATTAGGAAACAGTCTATCCTAAACGTTTGTTACAATGCACGGTAACTTAAAATTCATCCATGCTAGGTGATTTGAAAATGGCACAATTTTGCCCACACCACAACATGCATTTTGGACCAACTTTTGGAATTAATTCGTAAAACAATGGGCTAAATTTATTATTTTTAGGAGACTTTTGAGGCTTCAACAAAATCTGGCTAAAAAGTAAAAAGAGTGGTAACTGCCTCTCACCTGAGCCTCGCAGGCACTAGGAACTGTCAGGGCAAGTCTCGCTCCCTGTAAATGAACGCCCCACGAAAGAGATTCACGCGAGTTTCGCGAACCACGTTCGGCGTACCGTGGTACGAACGCAAAGTCTAACGATCGTCGATAAACGGGGGAGGGTTGTCTGAAATACCTAAATTACCATGGTTGGAGTTATCCAGGGAATATGGCTGAAATTTGATAATTGACATAGGGATAGGATAGGAAATTTTGGAGTACCATAACTTTAGGGTCCCTCGGTAATTGGATAACAAGGGTTAAAATGACACAAAAAGGCCTGTCTCTCTCCCGGGCAACCTGCTCAAGGGAAGATTGTACGTACACGGAAACCGTGCAAGCGAAAGAACTGGGTTACGATCCATCGTTGCTGTGAGACCTCAGGCCATATATATTGTTGTGTTGAGCCGCACAGAACAAGAGAACTTAAACCCAATTAGAGTTTACTAAATCAAAAGTAACAAAACGAACGAACGGGGAAATTGACTGCGAGCAGTTTATATACGTTAATACTGCCCACGAATCTGACGCAATATCTACTATGTTACATCATTGTTTATGGAATGTAAATGTTGCATCATGCGCAGTACGTCATTGAGTTTCACGTGCTTCAGTCATGTGTTGACACCTCCCGACCAGCTTTGGAGCATTAAAGCGCTGAATAACTCCATCGATCTGGAGCCTTCCAGGAGCGAGTAGAACGACGTGGATTTCCGGGTCCGTACACGTTGTTCGGCCGCAACGAGTTGTCCGCACCTACGGTTGTTTTTTCGTTGAATCGAGTGGGTTCCGCAGCCGGTTCGCTGTCTTCATCAGATGCGCAACGGGGTTGCAACTGGTGGATGTGACGGCGCCAAACCGGACCGCGCGGCAACACCTTGACGTTGACTGATCGAGACCCAAAAACCTTCGTTACGATTGCGGGAACCCATCGTGGTGGACTATCGCGCCGAGGACCGCATTAGAGGGCAAAACAAGGAGAACCCAATGAATAGTTTTGAGAGATTCGAGCTACCGGGCAAAACTGTGACTTTGTGGCATCTTTAGATTGGCGGCCTTGAGCGATGTGAAGCGGAGACGGCAGTAATGTATCGACCTTGCTGCGTATCTGACGGCCATTGAGCATTTCGCTAGGCGAATAACCCATATCCAGTGGAGTGCGGCGATATTGGATTAAGTAGTGATGCAAAGCTTCTTGCACCGGCAAACTAGATTTCCGGATGGCTTGTTTAAATGTCTGAACCATCCGCTCGGCGGCTCCATTTGTTGCAGGGTAGTAGGGTGCTTCCGGTGAGGTGAACGATGCCTCTTTCGCGATACCAAGACTGAAATTCTTCGGAGCGGAACGTGGGGGCATTGTCGGTGACTATGGTATGTGGGTAACCAAAGTGTGCGAAATCTTGATCAAGAAGTGCCATCGTAGTCTTAGTTGAAATTGAAGTCGTAGGATGTATGCATGGGTATTTCGTATAACCGTCGACGACGATTAGCGAATTCGTGCCCTTGAAATTAATAGCGTGATCGACGTGTAAGCGACTCCAGGGCTTCTCTGGCATCATCCACGGATGTACTGGAGGGCGTGATGGTAAGTTCTGATGAGCGGAACAACCGTCGCAGGAACGGCAGACGTCTACAATATCGTCGTCAAGCCTCGGCTAATACACGGCAGTTCTAGCTAACTGCTTCATGCGTTGCATACCAAAGTGGCCTGTGTGCAGAAGGTTGGGTACAGCTCGCCTTAATACGACCGGAACAACGACTCGGGAACCATAGAGCAGACAACCATGAGCCACAGAGAGCGAATCAGCTATTTTTCTATAATTCGCGACTGATTCAGGGTGTTGAGCTGGACCAGTTGGTTCGTTTTGTGGCCAACCTTCACGGACATATCGCATTAGTAAAGAAATAACGGGATCTTTTTTAGACTCTTTGGCCATTGAATTGGGATCGGCCGGACGTACTTGTTGACTGATAGTCCGAATTTGGCAGACGGTGTCGATATCGGCGTCGCCTTCCTCACCATCGAATTGACGATCTGGTCCGATGGGGAGACGACTTAGCGCGTCGACGTTGCCATGCTCGTTCGTCTTTTGGTATTCCATAGTGTAGTCGTACTAGTTGACGAGTAGCGACCACCGGGCAAGTCGGTTCGCTGCCATTGCTGGTGTTGCTTTAGAAGGGTTGAACATTCAAATCAGGGGTTTATGATCTGTTATTAGCAAGGAACGACGACTATACAAAAATTGGTGGAACTTGCGAATACCGAAGGTGATCGCAAGAGCTTCGCGCTGAATTTGGCTGTAGCGGCGCTGAGTTTCGGTTAACGTTTTTGGATGCGTAAGCGATGGGACGCTCGCTACCATCTGGATAGCGGTGAAACAGAACGGATGCCACGCCAACCTGAGAAGCGTCGCAGGTGATACCGATCGGTAGCGATGCATCGTAGTGAACTAAGACAGCGTCGGTACATAGCATATTCTTCAGTGTTTGGAACACTGCCTGCTCGTCGGCGCACCAATACCATTGAACGTTGTTTCTAGTAAGTCGGTGAAGAGGTGCCAGTATAGTTGATAGATTCGGCAGGAATTTACCGTAGAACTGAATAGAGCCCAGGAATGATCGTAGACTGGAGACGTCGTGAGGAGGCGGCATCTGACGGACAGCTTCCGCTTTTGAGCCTTTAGCAATCCCTTCGCTGGATAAGCAGTGTCCCAGATACTCGACTTTGGGTTGCGCGAATGAACATTTCGGCAATCGGCATCGCAGACCTTTGTCGCTCACACGTTGGAATAGGGCTCGTAAATTGCGTAAATGAGACGCGGCATCAACTCCACTGACTAGGATATCGTCAAGAGGTAGACGGCGACGCCTTCGAGGTCGCTCGTTAGGCGTTCCATAATCTCCTGGAAATAGCCAGGCGCTAATTTGATACCGAAAGGAAGTCGTAGCTGTAGCAGAACGCCTCGGCGAGTATTGAATGCCAGCCGTTTTTGGCTCTCCGGAGCTAGCGGAATCTGGTTGTATGCCTCCGCTAAGTCGATCTTTGTGAAGCCGTAGCCACCACCCAACTTTCGCATTAGATCATCTGGAAGAGGAATTGGTTGTCGGTGGGGCTCGAGTTGCGGGTTGATAGTAGCCGATTAATCGCCATAAACTCGAATGTTCGCTTTTGTTTGACCCGGCAACAACGGTTTTCGAATTGGGACGACTGGAGTGCCGTAGTCGTTGAACTGGGTTGATTTCCAAACACCTTGTCTGATACCGTCGTCGTACGCTTGAGCCAAAGCGGTTTGTAGCGCGAACGGTACCGGGCGAGCTTTACAAAACACCGGCTTTGAATCGGGTTTAAATTGCACCCCGAGCTCGAAGTCCTTCAAGCAACCAAGTTGGGGCTCGAAAATATCCGGAAACTCGCTGCAGAGTTGTTTACACGCTTTCTGCAGGTTCGGATCGGGTTGAGCGTTGAATTTAACGACGTTGACCGAAGGAGCATCTCCGTCGGCACGAGCCAGTGCGTTGAGGTCGATGCCCAAATCAAGGGGTGCTTTGCGACCCAATCAATTAAGATTTGCGATTTGAGCAACATTGAAATCGATTGACCGCTCGGTGCCGTCGGCGAGAGCTGCTTTGGCTGCGAACCAACCGGCAACTGGGATCGTGGTACCCGTGGCACTTTCATAACGGCTGTCGATCGCTTTGAGTGGCGGATGTCCCAGCGCTGACCAGATATCCTCGGAACAGAAGTTGTCGCACGAGCCTGTGTCGACTTCGAACACGATCGGTGTGCCGTTGAGACTGACCCGTTTTTGAAACTTGGGCACAGCTGCAACCTTGAACACATGATCAGCAACGCGTTTATTGATCGAATTGATCGATCTGGAATTGCGCTCTTTGGATAAGCATACGGTTTGTAAGTGTCCTTTCTTGTGGCAGTAGTTGCACTCGGTGTCCTTATGCAGACAGTCCTTCCCAGTATGATCCGTTTTCCCGCATTGACCACACGTACCCTTCGGGAACTGGAACGATTTCTTCGAGGCAACCGTGGCCCGACGGGACGGTTTTGGCTTTGATCGTAGACCCCACCTTGCCTGATTCTGAACGACTGCATTGACCGGTTTTGAGGGCCCACCGTACACGGTTTCCTTGGCGACCTTTGCAGCGTTCTCGGTTTCTATAGCCACCGCAATTACTCTCCAAAAGGTCATCTCGTCGTCTTTGATTTTGAACAGCGCTTTCAGGACTGCCTCGTTGTTGATTGAACAGATGAAGCGCGTTCGGAGTGCTTCGTCGAGGGGGTCCGTGATGGCTGGGAAGTCGCACGTCACGGCATCGGATCGGATTCTGGCTGCTAGCTCCTGAACGGTTTCGCCAGGCTTGCGGGACATAGCGGACCAGAACTTTAATCTCTCTCGAACGGTGAAACGCTTCGGATCGAATTGAATTTTCACGTAGCCCTCGATTTCGCTGACGTTTAGTTCGTTAACCTCCTTCGGAGGCGACTCCTGGGATGCCAGGTTTGCGAGCAGTTTGTACGTTGCCGGAGTTTGATTTGTGAGAAACACCTGGGCTTGTTTCCCTTCCGCCACGGAATTTGCGCCGACGAACGTCATGAATCGGGCCCAATTATCATGCAACAATTCTGCGGTAGCATCAAAAGCACTGAACGAGGGAATCGAGGCATTGACCTTTGTTGGGTTGTCGGCTTTGACGAGTGCCGCCAGTAACGTTTCGTTTTGTATTTGTAGGGCTTTAATCTGTTCCTGATGCTGCGATTGAAGTAGCCTGATCAGCTCTGCTGTCGTCGCCATGCCTTTGCCACGTTGATCGGAGAAATAACAAAGAAAACAATGAAACACCTGATCGCCAAAATTCTGTTGTGTTGAGCCGCACAGATCAAGAGGACTTAAACACAATTAGAGTTTACTAAATCAAAAGTAACAAAACGAACGAACGAGGAAATTGACTGCGAGCAGTTTACATACGTTAATACTGCCCACGAGTCTGACGCAATACCTACTATATTACATCATTGTTTATGCAATGTAAATGTTGCATCATGCGTAGTACGTCATTGAGTTTCACGTGCTTCAGTCATGTGTTGACATATATAAACCGCGGCAACTGAACGATAAGTATATAGCGAACGGGCACACAACGACATTGGCTTTTGGAATTGTTGCATAGTCGTGATTAATTTTGTAGGCTACTGGTGGCTAGGAAGTTACCAGGTCAATAATTAATAACCAGCTAGCCAATGAAATTTATAGGCAGATGTCACGACCCCGAGGAGGCAGTGCCGAACTTTGAGCCAAATATGAATCTCCTGAAATTATTTGACCCTCGTCGACCAGTGTCACCAGCGGGATCAATCGAGCGAAAAAAATCGCCACCCCCACCAATTTCCGGGATACTGATCGGGAACGGTAACTTAGGATTTTTCTGTCTCGAGTAAATAATGGCAGGAAACCATCAATTTCCCTAGGTCCCTAGTCAACTTAGAGGCAAAACCCATTTTGGAATTTATAGGTCGGAGACGTGCTGTAACTGGCCAGAAGTTGCAATACGATGTGAAAAAGACGAAAGCACATATGTGCGCTCGATGTGGGAAATAAAACGGTAGAGCGACCAAATGGTTATTTTCTAAGTAAAACATTAAGCTCAACGGACTTTACTGTTGTCCCATGGTAAGTACTACACAACAAATTTAGTCTTAGTAAAGAAATTTAGATGAATTTGCCTCGCTCAAGTCTATGCTTTAAAGATCGGTCTCCCTGATCTCTGTGAACCATGGTTGGTTTTTTCCTGAAAAAAGTCGGACCGCAAAAAACCCGGTTTTTTCTGAAAAAAAAATGGAAAATACGGAAAAAAAACGGAAAAAAGTTAAATTTTACTGTTAGCTTTTTGCTTGCTAGTCTGTTAGAAAAATAGCAGGAAGTACAGTTTTATGCGAAATTGATCCCGTAGTTGATTGTCAATGCCTTAATTACTGTAAAAGGTCTACACCTGCAATGTTGTCACATGCAATTTGCAACCACACAGTGCAGCGGCACCTGAATCTTTCAACGGGCAGGGTTATGTGTAAGCCACACCGTGGCTATATCGATAAGAGGTGTCTATCACAGTAAACAGACCGGTGCGGGGAGTGGGATGTGGTGGATAATCACCAAGGGGTGTAACTCCTAGTTTTTCTGATTTTTCTTGGAGGGGCGCTGACTTTATGGGTAACTAACCCCCGTCCCATATCCACCGGTGAGCATGTGTGCCTGGCCTGTACCAGCCTAGTTTATTGCTTTCATATGCTCGATACAAATCCAGTGGGTCTATTCAGTACCGCGCCTAATTAATTTAAACTTGCCATCGGGCAAAAGTTTCTGATACGGTGAAGGAAGCAAGCTATGCTTGTGGTAAGATCATAAATTTAGTTGATGCTTGAAAGATATAGTTATGCCGTTTCTACGATATAAATGATCCGTATGAGATGTAAAGGCTGTTTAAACGGGTGTAAAGAATGTTCACGGGCGTAATGTTTTGTTGAATAACGGTTTTCTAACTATTTTCAACTACAAAATACTGAAATAGTTTTTTCCATTTTTTCCGGGGGGAAGGGTAGGAAAAAACGGAAAAAATCGAAAAAAAACCATTTTTTCCGTTGGTTTTTTCCGGTGCCCAATCCTGTTGTGAAGTTATTAGGCCTACTGTTAGTTAAGAATGGTACATCTGCCGAGAGTGCAGCGCGGAAGAAAGATTGTAAAGGAGGAAATCCGCGAGAGCGTAAATTGACAGAAGCGGGAATAGTGCTATTTTCGTTGCACTAGATCCCCATGGCATTTATCGCTTGCCATGACGTCCAGCTAAATTCTATATCTCAAGACTTTCATACCCGATTACCGGGTCACACCGTTCTATCTTTTGTGACATTTTCGTAAAGTGTGCTCAGTACAGTCATAAAACACTAACATACTATTCTAGTTGTCAAACAAGCTACTTTGTGACCGTAAACCTGGCACCGTAATTGGTGCAACTAACCACATACCTTGGCTGTTATTCAACTAGTTCTTTCGTTGTATTTCTATGCTACCGTGCCATTGTCGTCTGAGCACTTCTGTTGTGTAGTCTTATCCTGTACTCTTAATGCTTGTACATATAAACGCATAAGAAAATTACACCCTTGTGTCTAGCGTTCGCTTCTGGCAGCGATTATATGCTATATGTTCTGTCTTGTCAACTTGACCAACATCCCTTGCCAGGCATGAGGATAGCAGATCCCAAGCTCCGACGCGTGCCGTTTGCCTACCATACAAAATTTAACAAAGTGGAAAAAGCGCGAGAGGAGGGTCCTAGGAAATCGAAGACTAATCCACACTTGAAAAGTAGCAAACGCAAATAGCTATCAAGTTTTATTCAAACAACTTACACTGGCACAAGAAACAGTTAGACTTTAGCGTAACACTAATAACTTTAGTATAGCATAAGTAATATACCGTGTCCGACATTAAACTTTCAGGGACCGTCGGAACCCTGTGGGTGCCACTTTGATCAAACCTTTGCTGAGTGAATTCGTGCCCGAAGAGGCCAAGATTGAGGCAAATTTCAAACACCTGCAGCGTCATTGCTCTACATGCCTAGTCGATACCTACTTATACTAAACCGTACTATAGATTCAGTCAACTTTCCAGTGGGATCGAGACAGGAAATTGCGAAACCAGCAAATAGAATAAAATTCGCAATGTTCTTAAAAGATCCTGAGATTTAAACATCAGTAACGTAAATAAATCATTTCTTAAAACTAGAATTTAAAGATTCCTTTTCGGTTGGTGATTTGATAATGTATACATACAGTCATTTTGGGGAAATTAAGATTTTTCTAATCTGCCCTGGTAACGGCAGTGGAAAACATCATGGTTCACATGCAATTGGTAAACGCACATCCAGCTGGAATAAAACATTCGACGACGATCATCGTAGCTGAATTGATCAGTAGTAATATATTTGCCCTGTTTTGTTCTAGAATTCAGCATTCCTCATTTCAGCAAAGCAAAATAACTTTAAGCTCAGTGCGGTTTCCGGTGAAAATCTTAAATATAAATTGATTGTTTATTATCCAGTATTTGAAGAGCCAAAAACAAGTTCAACTTGCGCTTCAGTACTATTATTAGACAGAATGGTCGTTTTACTTTGTCACAGAACAGTTATCTGGAGCTCTCCAGTAGCAGCTATTCCTGGTGCTTTTTGCTACTGTTTTTGTTATGTCTTTAAATTAATTCTTCATAAATCTCTTTTCATATCTTTATATATAACCTCATATCAGTCCAGTTCATAATCATAAATCATACCAGAGCAACATCATGTCAATTCAAATCTGTTCAGACATTCATAAATAACTCATAGATACAAAGAAGTTGAAATGACATCTGGTCAAATATTCTTTGTGTGGAAAATCACAATTTTGTTATTTGTGAAGATCTGAATCTCACATACCAAAAACAACTGAGTCACGACTGATTTTGATCTCGTAAATAGATTATTCTTTTGATACGATTTGTAACAACGTATTGAAAAGCTCAGTAGTATTTGTCCTGAAAAAATCGAACGAAACCTTTTGTACTAACTTCAAAGCAATGAACGAAGAATTTTTATATTAAAGATCACTAAACAAAGATATTTGCCCATGAACAACTTGATATTCTTAAAAAGCTTCGCTTCTTTACGTCGTTAGATCGGTTGAGTGGCTATCAGTAGGTAAACCGTCAACGAGAAATCAGAGAAAAACATCGTTTGTTAATACATTACCTTGGTTTTGTCACCCTATTTTATGTGACCTAAAAGCAAACGTTTTAGTAAAGCATGATTAAAATTCGCTGGATCAGAATAATTCATCTATTAAAAAAATCTAAATATATTAATTATACATTAAAATATGCATTTGCAAACTTTGCTCTCCGCCTGATTTTCCGGAGGTGCCGTTGAAAATATTAGCTGAAAAGATTAAAATTGGGGAAACTACCAAAGTTGTCGGAAATCGGCAAAAATTTGGTAAAATTGACGAAAAATGAACAAAACTTTGAGGCCCAAACAATCGAAAAAATTTATGCGATTTCCCTTCTGGCGGTCAGCTGAGTTTCACATCGACCGAATAGGTCACCCCCCCAAACAATATAAATTAAAGCGAAGAAATGCATAAAAAATGTATTGCTAACTCGATTTGGCTCGCTTCAGTCGCTAAGATCTCGTGGCAATAACGACAAAGCTGGAGACTCCAACATAGCGGAATGTTTGAGCGGGACAGTAGTGACGCTTGTCAAAGCACGAGGGACAAACCGAGCCATGCTAACAGCTAATAATTGCAAGCGAGTAAACGAAAATAAATCGCAGCGAAGCGGTAACTCTGATGAGGATAGCAATAATAATTATGAAAATTACCGGTGAAAACCGGCCAACCATCGGCTATTGATAATACCGTCGAACATAGCGCTACAGTAGTGGTCGATTCGCCAGAAACTGACCGGCGGCGGCTAAACTGTAAATCGGAAAAGTATATAAATCAAAAGTAATAAAAATTTTAATGAAAATAAATATATGGTGACAAACCCGATTTGTTATGCTAATTTTGCGGATCATTTTTAGTTCATGTTAATGACATTTTAAGGTTGTCAGAATGTTAGCAGGGGTGAATCTTTTAAAAATGATCTCTTCCCTAGTGCCTTGTGAACGCCGAACCCGATTTTCATGGACTTGGGCTCATTCGAACCAAGCGTTCTTCGATTCGGGTTCGTTTCTGTTTCCCGGCTTAGGGGCTCAGGTTTTCGGACCATTTCAGTACCCTTCACGGAAGCAAGGTTATTTCCAATTAACGTTCGAATTTTTCTCTGATGGTTTTATTTCATAGTAATATGATAAAGGACATCTTCTTATAATGATAAACTTCTTTTTTGTTTTTCGATTAAGCCTTCGGTTCTGGCTTGAGGGTCGAGGGAGACCGAAGGGTTCCTCGACCCAAAATTTGAAAATTTGTGTTGACGCATTGCCGATAAATTTTACCTGGGGTTTTCGGGCACGGGAAAGTTATTGCCGGTGCCGGGTTTGTCTGCGACCCATAACTTCCATGAGTATAGGGTCTGACGCCCCATGGGTGCTCAGAGGTCAAAATGAGGTTTTAGACGCGACCCTTCACCAAAGCAAGGTTTGTATTAACATTCGAATTTCTTCTTTTTGGTTGGTTTTATTTCATAGTAAAATGATAAATTCCATGCCTCTTTTTTGTTTTTTGATTTGAGGCTCCCTTTTGAGCTATGGGGTTTGAGGTACTACTCTCACTTGTTGTTCCAAAATTAGTTGTTGCGCGCTGCGCGGTGAAAAGTTTCACTTGGGGTTTTCGGGGTGGGGAAGCTCATTGCCGGTACTGGGTCACTCTGCGACCCATGGTTCCATTGCAACAAGGGTATGGCGCCTCTCGGTTCGGGTCAGAGGAGAAAATGAGGGTTCTACACCATTTTAGTCCCTTCACCGAAGCAGGGGTATTTTTATCGTAACTTTCGAATTTTTTCTCTTCTGGTTGGTTTTTTTCATAATAAAACTGATAAAAATGGCCCGATGCCTTTTTTATTTATCGACTAAGACCGAATTTTGGAAAAGCCACGTTTTGCAGGTATGGCACTCATGGTTCCTCGACCCAAAATTTGAAATTTGTTCTGATGTTTAGGGCGGCTATAAAACGATGAACGGGCACGAAACTCATTGCCGGTGTTAGTTTTTGTTGTAACTTGTGCCGGTATTGTATGAATTTTTTATATATAGCATATCGACGTATTTTATCGAGTGATGATTGGATGTGCATGCAAAAATGCGTAGGCGTAGGTGTACCTATGCTTCACTACGTTTTACAATTCCAGCAGTAGTTGCTAGTTTTAGTTTTTATCGTACAGTCTGTGAATGTAGTTAATTTGTTGAAACAGCCCACAATTTTTTATGTAAATCTGAGTGTACGAGTGGAACGAGCGATGCTAAGGACTCTCATTAGCCGTCACAGGTGGCGGGAATTCTACTTTTTGATTTTTCTGGCCTGTTGACACGATTTCGAAAAGTGGTTTGGGTTCCGGGACCCCATGTCAATTCTTTACGGAAGTTTGGCAAAGTGGGGGGATAAATTTCGCTTAAAAAATATGAAGCATTGTGTAAATGTTCCGCCGTGCATGTATTTTAGCTATAAAACTACGTTTTAGCATAAATAGCGACTGCTCAAATCTTTGAAACAATTTGAAAACAACCATAATTTTCATACTAAATCTCTAGGATTTAATTTGAATATCCGAGACCGGGTGCGACGGACATGGAGGGAAATCTTACAAACAGGGGGATTTGGAAAGTGGGGCTCACACACTGTAGACCAGGGGCAGTCTTTAGTTGGCATTCATAACTCAAATTGGCCAGCAATTCGATTTGTTTGATAGCTCGAAATATCTATTAATGGTTTTTTGGGCTGGCATGCTTGACTTTAACCATTTTCTTTCTGAAAAATCGTGTGATACTGATCGGATCTCTACTGAATCCCAAAATATGCAAATACTATCTAATTTAGACACATTCAATGCAAAATGCCAAGTCTCAGCATATTATTATTTATGTGAATTCTAACGCAGAAGCATCGTGAGATACATAGAGGTGGCGCACTATCTTATGATACAAATTTGAAAAGCTTGCTTGTGACGTCTTGACCAATGTCACTAAATATAATAGAGAAAAGGGCTCATATTTATTTCTGTGCATTTCTAGAAAATTACAGACATTTAATTTAGCTCCATTAACAATCATCTTGTGTGAATGCAGTTTTTTTTAATAATTCTCTAAGAGCCGAACGCAAAAAAAATTTTTTTGAATAGTGAGAAGCTACCTAGTTAGTAATAGCATGTGGTGCTTTATCAAACGCGATTTATAAATCAAAAATGGACTATATACATAATGACCTTTAGTTTTCAACGATTTTAGATAGTACATATCCATGTACTCTATAAACTGAAGATATTCCTTGTCTAAATTCAAACTGCGAATTTCCCGTATATTTGTGCATTTTATGCGTGGATTAAACGAATGTTTTTGGAAGTGATATGCTATAATAACGAGCCGGCGGGACGATATGCATTTTGTTTTTTACAACTTTTCAAAAATTGCACAAAAAGTACGGTAAATTATTTTTAAGAGACATGCAAGAATGGCGCGCAGTGTGATGTAAATACCAACAATCCATATTGAACAAATTAGTACAACGATATAAAAATAGATGTTAAGTTGAGGCTCTATAATGACCAGGTTATGAATTTGTGGCTGATGCAGTGAATGCAGTAAATGATTTTTGCATTGCTTTTTATGAGTCGTATGGTGTTCAGTTCTCGTAAGAACCTCTCAGCTCGGAGAGTATTTTGATTCCCTAACCACACGCCCTCAGATTCCGAAGTGAACGGACGCCGGGCTGGCAAGAAACGATTCACAATTTTTGGTTACAAATTTTGCAAATAATTTTATCAAAGTTATATATGTCAACCGCCTTCTGCAAGTTGCTATTAATAGAAAGTGTAACTTTGGATCGTTTTCGAACTAGCGTCTTAGGCTACTAATTGATATGTATTTTCTGTAATAGCTGCAGTAATATTTATAATATCAGTTCAATATTGAATTCGTTGGTGGGCTGGTCAGGATCAGGCGCGCCACGTCGTCCGGTAGCGAGGACACACATGTGATAAGAATCAAAAAATATGTCATCTTTCTTTATTATAAACTGAGCACTCTAGCACAAGTCATTTTGTTTTAGTGTTTATGTGTTGTTGGTGCGCGAGTTGATACAAAAGTTATATTTTGTTTGTGAATATAAATAACTATATATAATCATTTCTTCGTAAAGTTAACTAGCTACTAAACTATAACAAACATACTGAATATTAATTACGGCAATAACAACAGTCAAAGATGTAGTTTAGCTGACCCTTAACTTTACGAAGAAATGATTATATATAGTTATTTATATTCACAAACAAAATATAACTTTTGTATCAACTCGCGCATATCACAGCCAACAACCGCGTAAACACTAAAACAAAATGACTTGTGCTAGAGTGTCGGCTTATATAATAAAGAAAGATGACATATTTTTTTGATTCTTATCACATGTGTGTCCTCGCTACCCGGACAACATCAGCACGCCTTGATCCTGACCAGCCCACCCCAACGAATTCAATATTGAACTGATCAATTTTATAAGAATGCTTACTGCAGCTATTACAGAAAATACATATCAATTAGTAGCCTAACGCTGGTTCGAAAACGATCCAAAGTTACACTTTTCTATTAATAGCAACTTGCAGAAGGCCATTGTGACATATATAACTTTGATAAAATTATTTGCAAAATTTGTAGACCAAAATTTCCGAATTGTGAATCGTTTCTTGCCAGCCCAGCGGTCGTTCCACTTCGGAATCTGAGGGCGTGTGGTTCCAGGAATCAAAATACTCTCAAGCTGAGAAAGGTCTTGCGAGAACTGAACACATACGACTCATAAAAGCAATGCAAAAATCATTTACTGGATTCACTGCATCAGCCACAAATTCATAACCTGGTCATTATAGAGCCTCAACTTAACATACTATTTTTATATCGTTGTACTAATTATTCAATATGGATTGTTCGTCTTTAGCATCACCCTAGGCACCGTTGTTCCAAGTGTCTCTTGAAAAGATAGATTCCCCACGACCGGAAACGTGCCTTTATATGCCAATTTTTAAAAGTAATAGTACAAAGACAAATGCAATGTCGTCCAGCCAGCTAGGTTATTATAGCATATAGTTTCAAAAACGTTGGTTAATCACGCGGTGAATCACAATATACGGAATTATTCACAGTTTGAATTTAGACAAGGAATATCTTCAGCTTATAGAGTACATGGATACTGTATCTAAAATCGTTGACACTAGAGGTCATTATGTATATAGTCCATTTTGATTTATAAATCGCGTTTGATAAAGCACCACATGCACTATTACTAACTGAGTAGTTCTAGTATTCGAGAAAATTTTTTTTGCGTTCGGCTCTTGATTTATTAAAAAAACTGCATTCAGCGCAAGTGATTGTTAATGGAGCTAAATTAAATGTCTGTAATATAACTTCTGGAGTGCCACAGGAATCGGTGCTGGGCCCAATTACTTTTCTATATTATATTAGTGACATTGGTCAAGACGTCACAAGCAAGCTTTTCAAATTTGTATACACTAAGATAGTGCGCCACATAGGTCCCTCTATGTATACTCACGATGCTTCTGCGTTAGGAACTAGCATAAACTGACTTAAATAATAATATGCTAAGACTTGGCATTTTGCATTGAATGTGTCTAAATTTGCAATGAGCATTTTTGGTATTTGCAAATAATAGCTAGAGCTACAATAAGTATTTGGGACTCCATCGAGATCCGATCAGAGTTCCTGTAGCACAGATTTTCGGGAGGAAAATGTTAAAGTCAAGTTTCGTGCCAGCCCAAAAAGCATTAATAGATATTTCAAGCTATCGGACGAATCAATCTGCTCGGCCAAAGTTGAGTTATGAATGCCAACTTAAAGACTCTGCCCTGTCTACAGTGTGTGAGCCCCACTTTCCAAATCCCCCTGTTTGTAAGATTTCCCTCCATGTCCGTCGCACCCGCTCACTCTCGGAAACCGCCATGTTCAACTAAATCCTGCAATTTTTAAGTATGGAAATTTATGGTTGTTTTCAAATTGTTTCAAATATTAATCATCGCTATTTACAATGCTAAAACGTAGTTTTATAGCTTTAAAATACATGCACGGCAGTAAAACTACACGAAAATGCTTAATATTTTTAAGCAAAATTTATCCCCCCACTTTGCCAAATTTCCGTAGAGAATTAACATGGGTGCCCCAGAAGTCCCAAACCACTTTTCAAAGTGGTGTAGACAGGCCAGAAAAATCAAAAGGGACATCGTCAAATTTCACCACTGTAACGGCTAATGAGAGTCCTTAGCATCGCTCGTTCCACTCATTACACTCAGATTTACATAAAAAATTGTGGGCTGGAACCTTTCAACAAATTAACTACATTACACAGACTGTACGATAAAGACTTAAAACTAGCAACTCTGTGGAGATTGTAGAACGTAGTGAAGCATAGGTACACCTACGCCTACGCCTTTTGCGTGCACATCCAATCATCGCTCGATAGAATACGTCGATATGCTATATGTGGAGATCATACAATACCAGCACAAGTTACAACAAAACTAACACCGGCAATGAGTTTTCCATGCCCGAAAACCCTCAGGTGCAACTTATCAGCCGCCCTAAACATCAGAACAAATTTTCAAATTTTGGGTCGAGGAACCATGAGATGCCATACCTCAAACCCCATAACTCCAAAACCGGAGCCTTAGTCGATAAACAAAAAAGAGGCATCGGCATTTATCATTTTACTATGAAAAAAACCAACCAGAGAAAAAAATTCGAAAGTTACGATAAAAATACCCTTGCTTCCGTGAAGGGACTAAAATGGTGTAAAACCCTCATTTTCTCCTCTGACCCCGAACCAAAGGGGCGCCATACCCTTGTTGCAATGGAACCATGGGTCGCAGAGTAAAACCAGTACCGGCAATGAGCTTCCCATGCCCGAAAACCCCCAAGTGAAACTTTTCACCGCGCAGGACGTCAGGACAAATTTTCTAATTTTGGAACAAGGACCATGAGGGTGCCATACCTCAAACCCCATAACTCCAAAAAGGGAGCCTCAATCAAAAAACAAAAAAGAGGCATGGAATTTATCATTTTACTATGAAATAAAACCAACCAAAGAAAGAAATTCGAATGTTAAGATAAAAATAACCTTGCTTCCGTGAAGGGTAGGTACTAAAACCCTCATTTTGACCTCTGAGCACCAACCATGGGGCGTCAGACCCTTATACTCATGGAACCATGGGTCGCAGAGCAAACCCGGCACCGGCAATGAGTTTCCCATGCCCGAAAACCCCCAGGTAAAACTTATCAGCCGCCCAATACGTCAACACAAATTTTCAAATTTTGGGTCGAGGAACCCTTGGGGCGCCATACCCACGTACCTCAACCCTCATAAATCCAGAACCGAAGGCTTAATCGAAAAACAAAAAAAAGAAGTTTATCATTATAAAGATGTCCTTTATCATATTACTATGAAATAAAACCATCAGAGAAAAAAATTCGAACGTTAAGATAAAAATAACCTTGCTTCCGTGAAGGGTACTAAAATGGTGCCCAAAAACCCACATTTTGACCCCTGAGCCGGGAAACAGGAAACAAACCCCAAATCAAAGAACGCTTGGTTCGAATGAGCCCAAGATCATGAAAATCGGTTAAGGCGTTCACGACTTATGGCCGACGGAAAGATACGATTTTTAAAAGATTTCACCCCTGCAACACACAATATCCACTACGTTCTGACAACCTTAAAATGTCATTAACATGAACTAAAAATGATCCGCAAAATTGCAACATTAGGCATCACAAATCAGGTTTGTCACCATATATTTATTTTCATTAAAATTTTTATTACTTTTGATTTATCTTTTTCCGATTTTGCAGTTTTAGCCGCCGCGGTCGGTTTCTTTTTCTGTTTGGCGACTGGCACTGCTGTAGCACTATGTTCGACGGTATTATCAATAGCCGATGGTTGGCCGTCACCGGTGATTTCATAATTATTATTGCTATCCTCATCAGAGTTACAAAGTGTCGCTTCACTGCGATTATTTCGTTTACTCGCTTGCAATATTAGCTGTTCAGCATGTATTCCAGCTGGCTTGTCCTGACTGCTTTGACAAGCGTCACTACTGTTCCCGCTCGACGTTCCGCTATGATTGGAGTCTCCAGCTTTGTCGTTATTTCCACCGGATCCCTTAGCGACTGAAGCGACCAAATCGAGTGGTTTCTTACTGTTTGTCATCTTGCGACTCTTGTGCACACTGCCGCCAGTGGTTTTCTTTCTAGGGCCACCTGTCACAAACAACATACTTATACAAAATCAATCAGTTCGTGCAATGGAGCTGAAAAACGTTTATACAGTCCACAAACATTCTTAAGACAGGAAAATAAACATAAATGAACATGATGAAAAATGTTTAAAAGGAATAGCTCAAGGTCTATCGATCTAGTGAGGAATAACAGCGACGCAAGCAGGGAGGCAATGTAAAATTGCCGACATTTGTCAGTACAAGTATCCTAAACGAAAGATAGACACTTTCGCAAAGGAAATATATTCCTGTGTTTCGACTATAGAAGACTAAACTTAGCCTACGCCCGCTGTAGACCATCATTTATGATGTCGCATAACAAATGTTACCGAACGCTTTTTGCCGATCGAAATTCATGTCCAAACTATTCGAGAACACACCCTCTGCAACATAAATCAAACTATTCTGTATTCGCGCACACTCAAGGAAAATTTTCGAAGTATTTGCAAAGTATATTTTGAATTAAACGACATTAATTCGCTAATACTTACCCTAACCTGCACAACCGATTTGTTTATAACGGCGTTAAGTTTCTCCCCAAACAATGCCGAATCAAGATAAAAAGGCACTTTTTCTGCAAAAAATTAAACGCTCCAAAAATTCTTTGAATTAGTAAAGCTCGCTGACTACAGGGTTGCAAGATAGCACTTTAACTACATGTATATTATGGTTGTTGATATACATAAACGTGAATTAGACTGGATAAACCTCCCATATTCCTAAAGTTGAAAACTACAGTTTTCGATTTGCTTTAGTAATTCAACTTCACTTCTAAGGGCTATACAACAGCAAAGCTTCTCACATCTATTTTGCTCTAAACAGAAGAATAACATGACCAAAAGCCAACATGTGCTTAACTTAAATGGTCACGCTGGCCAGGATCGACAATTCCCGGTTCTCGAGTAATAAAAGAATCGTGCGGACCCACCGTTGCCTTTCGCTGCAGAATTATTGCTACAACCGGTTTTCGTGCGAGGCGTACGGCTGGACTGTGTTGCGATTTGTCCCTCTTGATCATCCCATGAAGAGACGTTGTCTTGCCCTGCATTTATTTAAACAAACTAAAATAATGATATATTCTTTCCTACCCCACAGACAACAATTATTTCATTATTTGAAATAGGCATTATATAAAAGCATATATACTCCAATAGTGCTTCATTAAGGTGTGTAATAGTCAGAAAGCCAACTACAGCATCAAACACGTCACCCTAATTGAAACAGAGTGAGCGGAGTTTCCACTGAGAGTGCCAGGAGGAAAAATGGTGAAAATTCCCTTTTTCGCTGTCATTCCTAACTCATTTTCGAATGGACGGACTTGCACAGTTTTTTGTTCGCTAAGTCGACGCTTTGCCAGAAATAGCGATTTTTCAAATTTGGCCGTGTTATTGCTTGTTTTTATATATCTTACAATGAGAGCCTAATAAGTATCAAGCATGCTTGATACGGCGGCTTTGCTACATAGAGTCCAACCTGGATATTTTTTCTTTAAATTGCAGCTACATACATACGTTCAAGTGAAGAGCTTTCCATGGCAATCCACGAATCTACTGCCACTAATTCAAGGACAAGGACCTCAACGGGTCGGTGGCGACACAGGTAAATTATACCTTTTCGTTATGATTCAAGGGTTTTACGGTCGACCAACCCGATCTCCGAAATGTAGTGCGTTTTCATTTGTCTGATTATATATTGCGTGCAGGGCATCAAGAATGGTCGTCTGTTCTATAGGTATTTCTGAAGGCTGAATACAATGATTTGGTTATCTAAAATCCAGCACATATATCTCATGCCTTGTCAATGGGAAAATTTTCCTGTAGGTTGGATACGATGGTTTGGTTTTCTAGATTGCAAGGCTTTTGAGACGTCGGAATTGTGTCTACAATGAATCCGATTTCCAGAAAATAGTCCGTCTTCAGTAGTTTGGTACTTGACATCTATTTAGAAGTTTTTAGATATGCTGAATACAATGATTTGGTTATCTAGTGTCCAGGGTGTATATTTTTCATGCGTTTTCAATGGTTTTAAGGCCAACGAATCTTATTTCCAGAATATAATATCTTCAGCCGTTTGGTTACGTATTGTGTACAAGCCATCAAGAATTATTGCCTATATACGTTTTTCGGTAGGCTGAATATAATGGTTTGGTTATCTAGAGGCCAGCACTAATACTTAATGTGGTGTCAGTTGTTTTCGGTGAGTTTAGGTCGACGTGGTTTTAGGATTCTCAATGGGTTCAGGGTTCAAAGGGTTACATGGTGGCATATACATGAAACACAGTCAGTTACAAGTGATTAAACAAAATGATACCATAAAAATAAAACTGTGCTAGCTCCGCTTCATCCTAGCATGCGAGATACTAGTCTGATAACTTAGATAGTATAATGGTTTGCCTACAAAATTCAAGAATTACACTCGTATATAGAAAATATATTTTTACATTACAACTACTTAAACACAAAGTGAAGACAAGCAGACCTAGTATGGCTAGTCTATGCTCCATCAATCACTATTCCAAAGTAGTTCCTGCTTGAATTCAAGAATGAGTCTCCTTCGGAGTTCTACAAAGACAATAGTACTCTAAGCGGTCAATTTAATTTAAATTTACAATCACGGAACTATTTATTTTGTGCCTCCATTGACCAAAACGCATTCCTTCGAAACTTTTAAACTAGTAACGCTATAGAGAATGCAGAACGTAGTGAAGCATAGGTACACCTATGCCTTCTGCGTGCACAGTAACCGAAAACCCCCAAGTAAAACTTTTCAGCCGACCAGTACGTCAGAACAAATTTTCGAATTTTAAATCGAGGAACCACTTGGTGCCATATCTCAAACCCCATGAACTGGTGCCGTAAAGAAAAACAAAAAAAGACATCGGCATCCATAATTATACTATGAAATAAAACCATCCAGAGAAAAAAATTCGAAAGTTAAGATAAAAATAACTTTGCTCTGTGAAGGGTACTAAAATGGGGTAAAATGGGACCAAAAAACCCACATTTTAAACCCTGACCCCGGAACCAGACCACAAATCAAAAACGCTCGGAAAAGTACACGGTAAATCGGCTATGCCGGTTCGAATGAGCCCAATATCATAACAATTGGTTCAGGCGTTCTCGAGTTATGGCCAATCACACATACACACACAGACGGAAATTAAAAGATTTCACCCCTGCAACACACAATCTCCACTACGTTTCACTACGTTCTGTTTATATCTTTTATAATTTGAATTTAGCGAATCATTTTTCACGTCACAGACACAATATAGGACTTGCTGGATTGGAAAAATAAAACGCAAACAGAGTTACTGCTTTTATCGTATCCAGGAGCCCGGGAAACATTCAAGCCATTCCACGCAATTCACTTGAAAAAATGCTATTTCGTTATTTTGGCGCGAAAACTAAGCATTTCTGCAGACCCAGACTAGCAACGACAAACATAATTCAACCTAAAAAAATGTCGCCAGTAGGTTTGATGTGTTAAATACTCTGGTTATGGAACCATCAATATGGAAGAAACTAATGACATTTTTAGTTATATTCGGTGTATTTTTGACTTCTACTCATAGCCCAACGCCAGCTGCTCTAGATTGTGCAAAAAGATATAAAAAATGATTTCAGACGTCGACGCGACTTATTCTACATAGCGATGTTTAATAATTTAATCTTCTGGAAAGAGGTATAACTTTACTTAAAAAGACCGGTGTCATATAAAAATCGGTCCCCCCATAGAAATCGGACCCCCACTAAAATTCATCCATAAAATTCGGTCCCCCTCTATGAAAATCAGTCCCCCTTGTGAGATTTGGTCCCCCTGCCATATAAAAATCGGTCCCCCCAGTAAAATCTATCCTCGGCCCCCTCTAGTAAAATCTGTCCCCCATAAGCTACATAATAAGTGATAGCACATCTGTACTAACACAAATACCGCGAGGTAAGCCGTCCAAATCCACAGTTATAGACAATTTCTTTATAATTAGCGTATTTTTTGTTATTTTAGTTTCATTACTATTACCAACTATATATATTGCAATATGAGGGAATATAACGACATTATTGAATTCCTTAAGAATCATCACTATCCAGTTCAGAGCTGGATGAAAGATGGGGCCTGCGATCATAAAATTAAACACAAAAAGCGAGCGTTGCGACGAGCTGCTGAAAAGTTTAAACTTGTTGGTGGTGTGTTGCACCATAAGGGAAAGTCAGGGACGCAACGGGTTATAATGGAACAATCGGAGCGTGAGATAATCGTCAAAAGCGCCCATGATGACCACGCCCATATGGGTATTAATAAGGTAGTTAGTTACATCACCGAAGCCTATTACTGGGATGGTTTGACAACAGATGTACAGCGTTACATTCAGTGTTGTCCAAGCTGCCAAAAATAAACCCACAGGGTTTTGACAAACAAAAGTCGGTGCTTCATCCTCTGCCAATTACCTCAACATGGTATCACTGAGATTGACTTGGTTTCAATGCCTATGAGCAACAATGGTAATAAATTTATCTTAACCGTCATCGATATTTTCAGCAAATGGGCGGAGGCGATACCTGTGCCTGATAAGACAGCAATCACCATCGCAACGTCAATGTACAAAATATTTCTCAACAAAGGTTTCCCTAGTATTATTTCATCAGATCGCGGAAGAGAATTCGTCAATAGCACAATGACCGAACTTGCAAAAATCAACAAGGTAGAATTACGTGTGTCCTCGTCGTATCACCCACAATCACAAGGTTTAGTCGAGCGATTCAACCAAACTCTTCAGCAACTGCTGTTAAAAATGATAGATGACAACGACCATAACAAATGAGATACTTATCTATGCGAAGCTGTCTTCTGCTATAATACCATGGTTCAAAGTTCGACGAAACTTACTCCTTTTACAGTTATGTAAGGACGTCAAATATTGCCAATGACAGAAAATGGGACCACTGTTGAAGAAACTATCGACCTTTTGCGCAAAAATCGAGAGTCCATTAACCAAATTGTGCGAACCAATGTTCAAACGGCGCAAACGTTGCAAAAGGTCCAATATGCGAAACAAAGAAAACTAAAGCCATCTTTTGACATCGGAAAGAGTGTACTTGTCTGCAATGCTCGAAAAGCAGGGCGCAAGGGCTCAAAAATGACACCTTCGTGGTTGGGACCTTATACTGTTCACGAAATTCTGCCAGAGGACTTATACAAGCTGAACGATAGCACTGGAAATGTTATGAAAGAGGTTGTGAATGCTACACTTCTTAAAGAATACTTTGAGCGCAACGATGAAGCCGTTGAAACAGCTAGAGCAACTGATGATGAATGTGAAATTGTTAAAACAGCCGAAGCAGCGGACAAGTCGTTTAATCCGCCATCAGTCAAATCGCGGCGCCAAGTTGCTGTTAGTCTGGGATTAAAAAATGTTAAGCCCCCAATCATGAAGCCTTGTCCGACACTGAACATCCCTGATGGGTTGAAGACGATTATAGGCGACGGTAATTGTTTTTTCCGTGCTGTTTCATTTAGTCTCACTGGAAATGAAAATAACCATCTACTTCTGCGAGACTTGACTGTTAACGAAATGAGAAAGCCCGGTGTATCAGAACGACTACAGAATTACATGTAAATGAATATCTAAATCAATCAAAAATGTGCGACTTTGGAACATGGGCAACGGATGCCGAAATATTTGCAATGGCAAGGTGCTAAAATTGAACATTTCTGTATTTTCTGCTTTCGGCAACTCCCATTCATGGCAAACATTCGGTTGCGACTTTTGCGGTGTCACAAATAAAAGTGATACGTCACTATACATAAAGAATCGTCACGATCATTATGAAGTCGTCACTTCGGTAGTGTCATAAAAATTTACTCCATGCCACGGGTGTAGAGGTTGGGGGTGTGGAGGTGGGATGCTTGATGAGCCGGGTCCACGTCCCGCATCCTGGAAACATACTGAAATCTGTATGGCTAAGTGCTCATCGCTATGAAATTGAACTCACTGGGAGACCAATTCTTATGGGGGACCGATTTTCATAGAGGGGACCGATTTTCATAGAATAGGACCATTAAAAATGGTCCGGGGGGACCGATTTTAATGACATTTTTCATAAAAATCGGTCCTGGGGACAGATATTTATGGGGGACCGATTTTCACGCCACACCGGGAACCCTGAAATAGTTGGAGCGGCGCAAACACAACAAAATTTTTAGTTTAACATTCAGGTAAAGAAAAACTAACACTACGGCATTACCATTCACATAAAAAGGAAAAAACTATATCAATTCGCAACAAACCTAAGTTTCAACTGACTAACATTTCGATTTATATTGAATAAATTGCACAACTGCTGTCGACATGTATTCGTAACTACTTGAAGCAGAACTAGATTTGAACCTTGTACCACCTCACGTCAGGTGGTAACTCAGACGATCATGCCTCCGCAGACTTTGACTAAATTTGAATCAGTCCTACATTTCACTCACCTCCGATAGACTTCTTCCCTCTGCTCCCTCTCAATGTTTTCGATGGTGCCAGTAAGTTCTTTGTTTGACGTCCATCAACACTGTTGCCATTGCAAGATGCAACGGCTTCAGAGTTCAAGCTAAAACAACGATCGAACCGAGTGGTACTTCAAAATGTATACAGTATTAATAATAATCTTGATAATTTCTACCGTCAGCAAAAGCGAAAGCCAATAGCTGTAGTGATATTTAGATAGTATTCAGTGCAAACACAGCGGTTTGTGTCGCGGCTATTCTTGTTGTCATCGATATCAATTTTTAGGAAAACGAAAATCTAAAGTGTATATACTGATTTGATCTTATATGGTGCGCTCATCGGATATGAATGCAAGGGCGGTTCTGATCTCTGTTTCCCTAAGTTTTCGGCCGTACGAGGTGCAGAGTGGTAAACTGGAGCCACATGTGGCGCAAGTATGTTACTCAGAAGATAGACTAATCAGATGCACATTGTTCATACACAAATAGCATTACAATGAACATTTTTAAAAATTGTATTATGAACCAATAACGCGTTTGATAACTCAAAATAGCATTCTGGCTTCTCCATAAATGCTGAAAAGATCGTGCGTATATAAAGCTTTGCCACAAAGTTACTAAATACCTGCTACTTTAACCAATCTAGTATATCGAACCATCACAATCACAGATATTCCATCATGTTTTAGCAATCATTTAACTATGGTCCAAAAGAAAGCTTATTACAGCAGTTCTGCATAGGCAATGATATACAATTTAAAGTAAGTTAATAGTAAGATTACTATCTGTCCCATTCTACGGCAAATCTAAACGTTTTCCTTAATTCACCTTGGCGGAAGACCCATAGAACATATTCTGAAACAATCCCATCTTGAAAAAAAATTGTAAATTAGACGATTCAGCACATATGAGTAGTGTGATCGAACACTTCAGCCTGAGATGCTGAAGTTAAGCTTCCTAAGTATGTTTACCTTAACTAGTTTTTGGTTACGCAATCCTGCTAATGCACGGTTAAAGTCAATCTGTATCTACACGACCAATCTGTATCTACACGGAAACAGTGCAAATTACCAGAAAGTGGCAACTCATCATGATCAAGTACGTATAAGTACATCGAAAACTTTTTGGCTAATAACCTGAGGTTAAACGTCTTAAACACATGTTTGTAACTAAAACGCTTCAATAAAGAACCCTTCGACAGCACTCTGCATATAATGTAAATGCAAATGTAAATACATGCCCCCAATTCCTGATAAGCCTAGATATCGACCAATTTTACATTAACTATATGCCGAACAAACAATACTATTTCAAACATATTTGTTAGTTTTTCAATTACCTCTGTGGCGTATGTTGTGATGGATGTCCAGACGCAAAAGATGTCGACGGAACATTAATCGAAGTATTGCCCTAAATTTTGAGTCAATCGTTATGTACAATTGTTTCCGACAATTATACTAAAAGTGTTTTGAAAACAAACAAGTATATTACGTGTTTTGATACGAGTAAATGACAAAGAATTGAGCATTCACAATACTACAAAAGTTTGACGCCAAATAAATATTGTATATTTATTATATTACACAACCTGACATAAAAACAGTACACATAGTCCAACTTTAAAACAATAAATTCAGACTTTTATTTCAAGTCGGTGGTGTGGAGATATGCTCCCGTACTCGGCTCACCACGATCCTGATATCTCAGCTAGAGAACCCGGCATATTGACCCGACAATTACAACTTTGAAGTGGGTACCGAAATATTTTTCGCTATAACAGCTGTGAACTTTGCGTTTTGCGTTAAAATATCCCTAAATTTCGTTTTTATGCCGTTAACGCACCTTTAGTCCGACTTGTATAAATTGATCATGGATTGGCTCCGAACAACGGGGCGTCATACCGCCGTACCCGTGGAACCATGGGTCAAGGGTCACAGGTAAAATCAGCACCGTCAATGAGTTTCCTATGCCCGAGGAGCTGAAATCATAATTACTCTCCAAAAAATAAACCTAACCTTCCCCGAACTAGTATCTATCACCCAAACACCAATTGGCCCAGCCAAAATTAATTCGAAAGCGTCAATCAGGACCTGACAACGAAATTTGGGCATTTGGGGAGTAAATTATGGTATTTTTGGGAGCTAGAAGAGCCAAAATCATAGTTAGGCTGTCCACAAATAAACTTGACCTCCCCTGATCTAGTATTTGTCACCCTAGCAACAATTTGGACTGCCAAAATTAGTTAAAAAGATTCAAACAGCAGCTGACAGCGAAGTTTGGCCATTTGGGGAGTAAATTAGGGTATTTTTGGGAACTAGAGGATGTAAAATCATAGTTAGGCTGTCCAAAAATAAACTTGACCTCCCCTGATCTAGTATTTGTCACCCTAGCAACAATTTGGCCTGCCAAAATTAGTTTAAAAGATTAAAACAGATGACAGCGAAGTTTGACCATTTTTGGTGTAAATTAGAGTATTTTTGGAAGCTAAATATATAAGTCCAAATCATAGTTATGCTGCCAAAAAATTAATTTACCTAGTAACTGTCCCCCAGTAAGGGTTTCAAACAGGAGGTGGCAGCGAAATTTGGCCATTTTTGGTGTAAATTAGGGTATTTTTGGGAGCTAGAAGAGACAAAATCATAGTTAGGCTATCCGAAAAACAATCATGACCTTCCTCAACCTAAAATCTGTAACCCAAACAACAATTTGTCCAGCCAAACTTAATTCAAGTTCTTCCACCTGGAGCTAGCAGCGAAGTCTTACCATTCTCGTGTAAATTAGGGTATTTTTGAGAGGTAGAAGAGCCAAAATCTTAGTTACGCTGTCCCAAAAATAAACTTGACCATCCACGACCTAGTATCTGTCAGCTAAACACCAATTTTCCTAGCCAAAATTAATTTGAGCGCTTCAAACACGAACTAAGATCAAAATTCGGACTACTGGGACGCCAGTAGATACAAAATCAAATTTTCGACCCTTCAAAATGCATATCCTCCGCGAATTTTTAAGTCAGACATACGAATTTAGGCAAAAAATGTCGACTAAATAAGGCTCTCCAATTTTTTTGGAATTCTGACCAAAAAATCTGGTTATGGTATCAAAACCGGGCAAAAATCTGTTTTTGGGCCAAAAACAAGGGTAATGCATCATTTATAGCGATACTGCTGCACCAATTTTATAGACAAAGCCATTGAACCAAGGCAAAATAATGACCAAGACATATACAAATTAAATATCGATGATCTCTTTTTGATATCTCATCACAATATCATGTTATGCCCCAAAATGTAAAAAAATACTGCAATCAACACCCCTATACTTTATACATTACGTGTAAAACAAGGATTTTAGGGCGTATTTTGTGGCATCGCTGTAATACTAACCGTCGGCCCCATATCAGTAATTTTTTTCAATATTCAGCAGCATGAAAATCGCTCGGAAATATCGAACTAGTAGGCGTGGTAGTTTCCCTATGTCGATTACGTAGTTTTCAGGAAAATGAAAAAACGAAAATTGCAAAACCTTCAAATTTAGTGTACACGCACACATGCGAAGGTGTAGAAAATTAAAAAAGCGTATATATACAGAGAACCTATAAACACCAAAACCCACACTCAAAACTTGTCCCTGGACCACCAGATCCGACTGGAAAATATACTACAAAGACGAAGATTATCCGAATTCCCCAGAAAGAACGAGAAGGTAAATTGTGGTTTCTCTACATATCAATCAAAAATCTCTTTCAGGGGTTTCTTGGTTTTTCTCCGAGAAACCACGATTACGTCTAGTCCTAAAATTGCGTATGGTTCAGCATCCTGTGTCCAAATTTCGTATCCTTCTAAAGTAATTTTTTTCAAAATATTTAAAACAAAGTAACCATTGATCAGACATTAAGTTAGTGGCCCACTCACTTTGGCACCTTGTGTAAATGAAAATTAGCTTTTTATAAGTTCGCCTATACAGCATTCAGCAAAGGCACACCCGCTTTTTAACTTTATACACATTGAGTTTCTGAGTACGTCATTGACTGAGTTCTGCTCATAAGTATAGTGCAGAATGTATTACACATACCGCTTTATATATATATACATTGCAATAAAAATATTGTATATAATCCAGCCTCGCCACAGGATCACAATTTTAGCTAAGGGGTTGAGGTGGGAGAACCAGCTCCTGCCTTGGAGGAACTGAAAATACTCCAAGGGAATTCCCCTTACCTTGCTGTAAGCCGTACCCTTCCCCGGAAACTGGACTTCGGAGCTAAATTGCATTGCTTCGTGATTTAGAGGCATTTACAACATTTTAACGTTGTTCTTTACATATTTGTTATTTACCTAATGAAAATTCGCATTTTTGCAGCGTGCGCTTCTTTTTGAATACTATTTTGTCAACGTATATTAGAATTATAAGTAGTAGTATTAAATTTTGGTATAACAGTTTGTTGTTAGAACGATCATTTCTGACGTCACCTCATAATACCTGCGAATGATTGTGTTGACCAAGGGAAATCCTAAATTTACGTGTGTGAACCACCGAAATCCAAGGAAACTTGAAATTCCTGGGGCCATTCCCAAACCCCCTTGTGGAGAGGCTTATATACGTAAGATAGACCAGCACAAAGCTCGGAACACGGCCGGGGCTTCGGCTCGCTTCTCGCTAGCTCGTGGACGTGGACACTGACCTTCGGCCAGCGTGGGTCGATCCGTCCGCCAGCTTCGCACTATTTCGTGGCTACTGTCCTTCGGCCAAAATTATCTTCTATGATACTAACTTCAGTTTCGAATTCTGGACTCATAAACCTTATATAGGTGCCGTGGCCTTCCTAGAGTATCCTGACGTCCATAGCTCCTTACCGGAACCTCGGAGAAGAAAATTAACCACTCCAGTCGGCTCTGTCGGTCAAATTACCTTATAAGAAACTAACTTCATTTTTTCGATTTTTGGACCCCTGAGGCTCATATAGAAGCGGTACCCTTCCAAAGGTACCCTGACCCCCAATAGATCTTTACCAGAACCTCTGAGACAAAAAGCACCTTTCCAATGTACTCAGCCGGTCAAAATAACTTAATTTTTTTGTATTTATGAACCGTAAGGCTCATATAAGTTGTGCCTTTCCGAGGGTACAATGACTTTCCAGAGTTCCTTGTCGGAACCTCGATGACAAAAATTAAAGCCGCCAATCGACTCAACGGATCAATTTACCTTATATGAAGACCTATAAGGCACATATAGCAGGCCGGCCTATACCTAAAAAATTTAATTTTAATTTAGATATATAGTGATATTGGTAGCCATTCGAGTCGGTACGCTGAGAATGATTTAACGGTGATAAAACGGTCTTGATCATACTTCAAAAAATTGCAGGGAAATGCAATTAAGCCACTATAAAAACGTTTAAAATTTACAAAAGGCCGAAAAACAAAATAACAAAAGCTAAAAGCCAAAATTTAATTACTTTTTAATAAGTTATCAATGCATTAACTTTACATGTAATTTTGAGACAAATCAGCGGAAAGAGCATACAATATTCTTAAGTATATATATATAAATCTTATATATATATATGACAAAGCTTGGACCTGCAGTGATGTCCCTGCCCAGGTAGATATTATCTATCACATGTATAACATATGTATGTTGTGAATTGCAATATATTTAAACTATAATAAATAACGCAAAGTTTCATTAATTCAAGATTATCTCACATCTTTATCACCAGCAAAGTTATCCATAATTTCGGGCTCACAATTCGAGGAAGTTGTTAGCGAGTTATCGGGAATGTTTATATTTGAAGAAGAGTATTGCACTGGCCCATGACCTCGTTGCAGTTGACATTTGATGTTGGAATATTCCTTTGCAAGACGCTCATAAGCGAGCTTCGACTCGGCTAGATCACGCGCTAATCGCTTCTTTTCTTCGCGTAGTATTGCTACTTTCACAGCTGAAACAAATATATGTATATATAAAATATTTTTCCAAGAAATACAGTCGATGCAATAATAATAGACTTGCAGCAGCACAAATACATCGAAAAAAGGTTTTCATCAGTTTTCTATCCGGAACACTATCTGACCTTAGGCAATCATATAACCTTTACTTTTCCCTCAATTTATTTAACCATATATATACAGAGAGAGTGAGAGAGATTAATGAGACAGGGTTCTGGTTCCCAAACCGTTTAAATTCACAGTTCCGATACGGATTACTCACAAAGTTATGTGCGCAATTGTATATATTGTGCTAAGCGGTAAATAAAGACAAAAACACGTTATTTTGAGAAAAAACGCCCCTGAACTCACCTCGCCCCAAAATTTACAATTTATTACCACTATAACTCCAAAGATAACATTTTGCATGACACAAACAAATATTCCAAGCTTATAGAGTCCTTAAGAAGGTGCATTTGATAGTACTAGAACACATGCATTTGTCAAGGCATTTGCGAAATCTTTGTGCCCATTTTGCATCTCTGTCTGGCTCAAAACTTACAGATATGTTGAAGTACCCAAACCATCACGAATCAAGATTGTGCAAAACGTCGCCAAGGGGTGCTCACAAGGTGGAATGTTACCTCAATTACTTAGGCGCATGGTGGTTAAGGACATCCTAAACTGCTTGAATGTCACGGGCGTATATGCGCCAACTAACTATGACATCGCAATTTTACGCGTACGGATGAAAAGTACGAATCTTCTTTCATTTTCACTGAGAAAAGTCGAACAATGGCTATCACAACAGTTTAAAAGTTAATCAGAACGTAGTGGACATTATGCGTTGCAGGATGAAAGCTTTTAAATTCCGTCTGTGTGTGTGATCTGCCATAACTCGGGAGTGACGTAACCGATTTTCATGATCTTGGGGTCATTGGATCCGGCATAGTCGATTTACCGTGGACATCCCCGAGTGCTTTTTTTGATTTGGGATCTGGTTCCGAGGTCAGAGAACAAAATGAGGGTTTAGTACGCTTCACGGAAGCAAAGTTATTTTTATTACAACTTTCGAATTTTTGCCTCTGGTTCGTTTGATTTCATACTAAATTGATAAATACCGATGCCACTTTTTTTGTTTTTCGATTAAGGCTCTGGTTCTGGAGCTATGGGGTTTGTGGTATGGCACCTTCGTGGTTCCTCGATCCAAAATTCGAAAATTTATTCTGACGTCCTGGGCAGCTGAAACGTTTCACTTGGAGATTTTGGGGCATGGAAAACTCATTGCCGGAGTTGGTTTTGCTCTAAACTGTGTGGTATTATATAATATCCACATATATAATAGCATATCGACTTATGCTATCGGGAGCTGCTTGGCTGTGCACAGAAAAGGAGTAGGTGTACCTATATATACTTCACTACGTTCTGAAATCTCGATAGAGTAACTAGTATAGAAAAATGCTGCATTCTGCACTTTAGAACAGATGGTACACCGCTTGAATTTAGACTCTTTAATGCAAATATTGCACTTGTTGAACAAGCCAAGAACCTATCTAGGCGTTTATTTGGGTTCAAAATTAAACCACATTTGACAGACACATATTGCCATCAAAACTACTCGTGTGATCATGGCCTGAGAAACTCCATTAGAAAAAACCTGGGCCTATGGCCGACCAACATTATATGGCTGTATAACTGTCATCGTTCCAGTAGCAATCTATGAAGCACTTGTCTGGTGGTGTCGCACTGGGTTAACGCTTTGTAAGAGGAAATTATTTGTAAGGGCATACAGCGATTTGTGGATACACTAGCATTACTTGGCATACCCCAAATTGCAACAACTACTGGTGAAGCCATTTTAAGTTAACACATATTGAAAACTATGGACTACTAATGAAGAACACGATGGTCATTTGAGAATAAATCAAATGGCTGACAGTATACATATGCTCAGTGCGCACAGTGACATGACGCTTCAACAGCATCATGATTCCTACCCTTAGCCCATCTTTATCACAGATATGACAGACTAATTTGGAATCTGTATATTCCCGTTAATTGTTAGACAGGCTTACATGACCGAAAATATACTGGAGCGGGTTTCTATATTGAACCAGACAGGTCAGACTATATATCTTTAGATAGCCTAGCATCAGTATTTCATGCTGAAATCTATGTTATACATGCATGCGCCCAGTCATGTATCAAATCAGGTTACAGGAACGAAAATATCTGCATATATAGTGACAGTAATGCTGTACTCCTGGAACCGAAAGCGCCAACTGTCAGCTCTAAATTAGTCGGTTCCAGCATTGAAACTATTAAGCTGCTGTGTGAATACAACACAGTAATGTTGAGATGGATACCAGAACACTCTGGCTTCTATGGGAACGAGAAATTCCACCCACTTCTTTGTTGGTCCTGAACATTGTCTTCCACTCTCCGCAAAGTTTGTTATATCTGAAGTAATAAAATGTGTCGCTAGGGAACGGTTCAGCATGTTGGGATCTGCAGGCGCCTGTAGACAGCTAAAGGTTCTGGCTCAAACCCTGGCTCAAATACTATGCAAACTCAACTAGCTCAGACTCAGATCGGTTGTTTTACTACTCACTGAACATAATCATTTGAACACTAATCTTTTCAAGCTGGGAATGGCTGACAGTAGTCGTTTTGAGACCTTTAGTACAGAAGAACCTCACAACACAGTTGCTCTCAACTGCAATAATGTAACACAAGTTAGGAGGAAGTATAGGAACCTTTGGCCCTTTACTAGCTTCCGTAAAGCCGGAATCAGGAAAACCGTTAGATCTGGCGTGGAATGCGGCAGATTTTGCTCTAATTAAAATGGGAACGTATAACAACCATATTCTTGCCTACATACAGTTAATTTGTTCCTGCCCTAATTTTATCCATCTCTGTAGGGTAAAAATTGAATTTTTAGCTCTTTTTTCAGATAAGAGTTTTATACAAAATAGCGCTTCGGAAATTCATTAACCCAATGATCAGTCATACGTAACCAACATAGACATAAAAAGTTTCTTGCAACAGAGCTGAACGCAATTTGAGAAAATACCGCTTAATTCGTTCATGTCTTCAACAAAATTTTCAAATATAAACTCTATGTATTATATAGCAAACCGATTACGCGACATCAGAAAATCATATTGGATTGTATAAATTATCATTTACTAAGATCACCATCCAGAAAATACCCTGGACCTATGAATCGGGGGCCATCTGATTAGGAATTAGGAGGATGCATTGCATGACGCCAGGGGCTCTAAAAGGGCAAAAGGGACCCACTCAACCAGAGAAATTTTAAACCTATATAAATTAAGAAAATAAAGCGTTATTCAATAAAAAGAGAAGTAAAACTAAATCCCCAAAAGACGCACTGTTTGCATTCAAAGGTAATTTTAAAAAAATTGACGTAATTTCGAATTTTTGGTGCATGTTTTGTTCATTTTTACAGCGTAAGAGCAAAAAATTCCAGGTGGCATTCAACTGTCAGAAGGACCAGGTGATGCCACAAGTGTATGAACCGGCTGGGCTTCCCATAGACCAGAAAAATATGTAGGCTTTTATACAGAGGTGTTTATTATGGGGAAGCTCGAGTGGATGTCAATTTTTGAACACGTTTTTGCAGTGTATACTCATTTTCGGAGAAATGGCATTAATTCGGGTCATGGCTGCTATTATATATATTACGCACAGTATTTTTGCGTCGCCTGGATAAAACCGAACAAGCGAAATACTCAGGATTAGGGTGGAGGCGAAACTCCGTTTTCCAAACAGCGGCGGCTTCCTGCCTTTTTCGGTGCCACGGTTGGGTGCCTAGGGAAAATTTTGGATCTCATTTGACCTCCCTTTCCAAGTAAAAACACCATAAGTTGCCATAAAAACCTGGACAACATTTTTTACAAAAATCCCTTTCTTAAGTTAACAATGCGATTAATTTCATCAAAAATGATTGAAAAGTTGTTTTAACATCAATAGATACGTTTTACAACGTATTTAAAGCCTTTTAATAACAATTTTTGCGTTTTCAATAAAGAGACATAAAATTCTAGATTGCGAAGCCTGATGACCTAAGTTCATTCTCCCTAGCAAAATTCGTTAGCCCCTCCCCCGATTTCCAAACCAGAACCCCGTGTCCACTGCCAAGGTTTTCAGCGAATAAGAGAACCAGCGATAGGCGGTTTTAGCGAGTGAGACATAGAAAAGACAGAAAGAGGGATCTACCATGACATATATGTGGTGAGACCAGTGGCACTCGTGAAGAATCAAAAATGCCTGGAGTTCAAATTAATGACGCAAAGTTCATGTCACCCCAACAACAACATCTACAGCCCAAATTCATTCAAAGATCGCAACATATACATTGGGTACCCCATAAAGCACTCAGAAAAAAATTGTAAATCCACATATTCTGGCAGGGGAAATGTTCAACATAAAATTCATCTTACTGAACTTACAACTCTGCAAATACTGGTTTTTGTTTATACGTGAAACCATATACGTAAATCTATACATATGATGAACTCACCGTTTCTGTAGCCAGAATCATATGTACTAGATGTTTGACCACCGGCTTTCCGTCTAAACGATATCCGCATGCTCGAATTTTTACTATCACTGCTGCTTGGCTCAGACATTTTATGTCAGTAATCAAAAAATATACACTGTATAATATACCTAACATAAAGCTAGAAACTTCAGTAAACACACAAACGTAGTGTTACATTAATATATCTAAAAGCGTGTTTCACCTACAACACAAAATTCAGAAACGGTACTTAGTGACGTCTAGTATACCCAATGACTGAATATAGGACTAAACCTCATATCAGCTGATGACACTAGCTACAATCTAGGCTAAAACCATACAAAAGAAGCCATGAGTATATCTTTATTCATTTTCGGATATTTGTAAAGAAGCCGCACAAAAATAAGCCAGTAAACGTGAACCCACTGAAAAACTTAAAACTTCGTCGACCCTACTAATCCCACCTAATAAAAGTGACAACGCATCAAGTATTATGATCTCTAGATAACAATCGTATTTAGACTACCGAAAAACCTATATTGACACTTCTTGATGATCTGTACGCAATACGAAACCAAACAACTCAAGAGACACTATATTCTGGATATCGGGTTCATTGCCCCTAAAGCCATATAAAACACATAAAATGTCTTAAAATATGCACAGTGGACAACAGATACCCAAGCCATTGTATATATACTTTAAAAATAGCTATATATCTGAGCTCTCCAAATTGGAGAGGTTGTGGAAGTCCCCTGGCATTTTTCGATTCCCTGTGGTTCAAAACAGGTACCCCACGATTCATGCCACCTTGCAAAATTTTGGGCTCCCCCGGTACATTGCCTCTTGACAAATATTTTTTTGTTTCCAATCAGTCCAAAGTACATAAAATTTGATCAAATTTTGTGCTAAAATTCCATCCTGAAGCCAAAGATTTTGCTAATTTTTGTCAGCTGTGTTTGTTAGCATTTGTGTGTGTCAGCATTTGTCATGTGTTAGCTTGTCAAGTTTTTCAGTTTATCAGTTCAAGCTCAACTTTCGTGACGACAGGCGGCTTTCTACGACGACACTAGCAACTACCTCCGGCTTTTCATAGTGAGCCTAACCGAGTGTTGCGATATTATGTGTTTTCGACAAATCGGTTTTTGTTTATTGTTTTGTACGATAGTGGCTACTTAGCTAATCGATTCTAATTATTTTGCATTTCTTTCCAAAGCTTGGGCTTTCTGTACGACAAGTTTATTAGTCAATTGGTGTTTCTGGATTTTCTTAACTTTATTATGAACTTTTGAGTTTCCAATGAGCGGATGCCAGACATTAATTCCACGTGTAAGAAGTCACATTAATTGGCCGTGCGTAAATCAAATTAGTCTTGCTATGAATCAAAGTTAAAAATATAAAATCACTACACAATTAAGTACTTATCACTTATTAATTTACCATATTTGTACATCTTTCCCATATAAAACTTGAGCGAGCACATGCGTAACCAAAAATATACCTGGTCCCTTTCGAGTTCCAAAGTGTAGAACCCATAGTTGAGCAACACCCTGTGGAGCTAGTTGGGAAAGAAATATGTGAATATTCCCGGGGCGAGTTCGGGAAGCGGGCAACCAGACCAAGTAATAAATTTAACTAGGGAGTAGCTGCTGACTACTCAGTAGTCATAGAGCGGGCCTAGCTAGCCGTCCGAAAGCGGGAACGTTAAAATAACGGCAAGTATTAACGTAAATCTAAGACCCTATGATAAGGTACTTATATAAACTTACAGGTCTTGCCGTCTGGAAGGCTTCGTACAAACCTACAAGGGAAATTAATAGTTATCAGGATAGTTCAGTAAGCTGTCCGTATACTGTTGGCTCTAAGTAAATTATTAGCGTAAATCTAAGGAATAGGTTAAGGTAATCAAATAGACGTGCGGGTCTAGCCGCCCGGAAGCCTTCGTACGAACCTCACAAGAGAAACACTTAAGGAAATTATTAGTGTAAATCTAAGGCAGAGGTTAAGGTGATCAAATAAACGTACTGCTCTAGCCGTCCGGAGGGCTACTTACAAACCTCACAAGAGGAATTATTACCTAACCTAACGCTAGCTTACCAAATAATTATCTAGAATAATAGTGCGCTCAACCTTGAGTTTAAAAATATTTAGAAAGCAAGGCTCACTCAACTAAAAATTCAAAGAAACCGAATCCAAATCTAAGCGAAACCATAACGGTGCTTATACGAAACCAGTGGCTAAACGTGAGCAAATAACAAGGCATAAGTGATTTAAATAGTGACACATAAAGTGGCTTTAATTCAACCGGTATATAACGAAATATTGACGTATTATACTAATTTCAAATAAACATTCTAACTTTGGATTTCTTAGCTTTATGCTGAAACTGTGTATCGAGCAAATCGAAGTAGACATTTCGAAGCGCCATACGAGTCGAAATAAGCAGAGATAAGATAGACGCAAGCCAAAAGCCGAGACCAATATTACTATCCCTTCACAGTCTGACATTCACTTTCACGATGCACTTCGGCCACAGATCTCGGTGTTCTCGACACCCCTATCTAGTACTTCAGTTCTTAGGTAAAGTTAAAGCTACCGAGTACTTGACCTATTCCTTACCCCTATGTTATCAAAGCTATTGCTTAAGGTTACACTTGAGCGATAGTGATTGGGGTTTATTTTATCTGTTACGTTACTAACGTTATGGTTTTAACACAACACACTCCCGGAAGGCAAGTGCACCATGCGATTATGTAATTACGTACCTCAACCTAAGCCTTAGATTTACGCTAATAGTGCCAATTATTTTAAAGAAGCCGACCCCGGACGGACGCCAGACCACGTTATTAAAACTGTACAGTAGCGGTCGACTACTATGCAGTTGAAGTTTGGTCAGCGTATGCCCCGAACGGATGATGATACTGGTATTTAGGTAAGATGCTAAAGTTTTTGGTCGTCCAAACAAGTCCCCTTACTCGCCCGGTCTACTCAAGAATAAGGCTCCCACGCCGACGACACCCCACGGCTGCCAGACGACGCGGTTGCGCTACTAATATTTTCGAGTCCCACCTGCACTCTCGCCCTGGTTACCACTCATTCGACACAAAGGTGCCGAAATTTTTAAAGTATTACTAAACCTAGTACGTTGCTATTAACATTACGCCCCTATTAGACTTATGGCCACGTCTACCGATTTTATGAGGAAAAATAATATTACTGACTAAAGTAGTACAGAAATAGGGTTACTTATTCGTGTCGCCGATTACTGCTCTTCCCTTAAGCTAGGCCTTTCCTCCATCTAGTCCATAAAATCAAGTCACATGCCACACATTCTTTGTGCTTCCAAAAAGATAAACTGTTTCCGTGAGATCCAAAAGGAAACCCGAGTATAGGCGTTTCCTGACCTTAGAATCGCTTCTCCATTGGGTTAAAGGCCAATCATAAGCTCCTTTCCAGTAGGACAGCTATAACAGTATAACCGTGCGCAATTCTTTGCGCATGTGAATAAACCAAAACTGAATTAAAAGCCGGGGTAAGATTGTAGTTAACTCCGCATCCGACAACGAGACTCGTAACTCTATAATCTAGCCGCCATAGAAACACGTAATGGAAACCAACACGACAGCTAGGTAGTCGTTAACCCGGAACAAGTAAACTACAAAATAAAACTATTAAACAGATCTAAAATCGCTTAAGCCGCAAGCTCTGCGAGATCTGGATCAAAACTGACTATAGAAAAGAAAATTTGATTTAACTTAGCTAATAATAAAAACAAAAGGATTTATGCAAATTAGCTAGAGAAAATTTTAAGATTTTAGGAAACTAAAAACCCAGGGAAACATATAATAAACAATTTTGTGAAAAAAGAACAAAAATTGGGCTTTTAGCCCCGGGATCCCCTTGATAGCCTACTAAACCCCCGACAATACCCATCAACCCATACCCCTTTTAAATAATGAAAATATAACACTTATACTGTTACGTTCCAGTATAATGGAACTAACTAAAAAAATTTGAAGTGAAGCGAAATGCGAAAACACTTTATTAAATAAACTGAATGGGCAACAAACCAGACCGCCTATGGCAGAAATGCGACCTGCTTATATACAATATATAATACTGCATCATAACGCCCCCGAGTATGATGCAATAACGCCCACGTACTGTTTCTATTTGCATATATCATGTTTGCATCATGTTCGTATTTTTTGCATATTATTTCTTTTTCACGTGACGTCCTGCTGCACGGTTGTGCGTTAGCCAACACCTCCCGACCAGCTTTAGAGGACCCTGAAGCGATTTTGCAGCAGTCTCGTTTTGGCGTCGTCGCTGTCGGGTTGACCGGCAAGGATTATCGAATCCATACTCAGGAATGTTTTGAATTGGATCGACGTCGTGAGACTTTGCTACAACAGGAGGTAAGGGCGGCAAACCAGGATCGGCGTCTTCGTCGCTGGCGAAGCGTGGCTGAAGCTGATTGATGTGACGTCGCCAAATCGGGCCTCTGGGAAGCACTCGCACGTTAATATGGCGCGGCCCGAGCACCTTTGTGACGACAGCGGGGACCCACCAGGCTTGTCTATCACGTCGAGGACCGCAATATTGAGCATAGCACGGCGACCCAACGCTGTAGCCTTGTGCAATACGATCCACATTCGAATTATCACTTCTACGCGCGTTCTCAACGTCTCGTGATCGGCGACCTTGAGCAACATGAGGTGGTGACGGAAGCAGTGTCGATTTTGCTGTGGATTTGTCGACCGTTGAGCAGCTCGCTGGGAGAAAGACTTGGTGTCCCAGTGGTGTTCGTCGATATTGAATGAGAAAGTCGTGTAGGGCTTTCTTCGTTGGAAGGGATGACTTTCGAAGCGCTTGTTTGAAAGTCTGGATCATGCGCTCGGCGACTCCGTTCGTTGCTGGGTGATAAGGAGCCCCGGTGAGATGGATAATCCCTTTGTCCTTGCAAAACGTTTGAAATTCGTCCGACCAGAAGGACGTGCGATTGTCGGAAATAATTGTGTGCGGATAACCAAAACGTGCGAATGCATCCCGAAGCAACGACTCAGTGGTTGCGGACGATATGGAGGTTGCGGGATAAATGCAAGGATATTTACAATATGCGTCGACCAGCACCAACCAATTGCTGCCCATGAAGTTTATCGCATGATCATCGTGGATCCGACTCCAGGGCTTTTCCAGCATCATCCACGGATGAATACGCGCCGTTGATGGGGCGTTCTGATGAGCGGAACTGCTCTCGCACGAGCGACAACTGTCCGTAATATCGCCATCGAGTCCCAGTCAATAGACTGCTGTTCGGGCCAGTTGTTTCATTCGTTGAATGCCAAAATGTCCCGTATGCAGAATTTGAAGGACCGAACGCCGCCGCGTGGTGGGAACCACAATTCGAGAACTGTAGAACAGGCATTCATGGAGTCTTGACAGCGAATCGCTCAGTTTGCGGTAGTCGTTGACCGACTCCGAACTCCGGCATACGTCGACAGCTTTGTTGTTCGGCCATCCTTTCCTCACAAAGCGAATGATTTGAGCAATGACAGGATCTTTAGCGGACTCCTTTGCCATTGAGCTGCAGTCGGCTGGTCGAACTTGAAGGCTTATCGTTCGCATTTGACAGACGGTGTCGACATCTGATTCACTTTCTTCTTTGTCGAATTTCGTATCGGACCCTCGTGGTAAACGACTAAGGGCATCAGCATTTCCATTGTAGGGCGTTTTGCGATATTCGATCATATGGTCGTACAGCTGCAATTGATAAGACCATCTCGCAAGTCGATTGGCTGCGAGAGCTGGAGTCGCTTTGGAAGGATTAAACAGCGAGAGCAGCGGTTTGTGGTCGGTAACCAGAACGAATTTATTACCGTAGAGGAACTGGCGAAAGTTTTGTAGACCAAACACGATGGAAAGAGCTTCTCGTTGAATTTGGCTATATCGACGTTGAGTGTCCGTCAGTGTTGCTGAGACGTAGGAAATCGGGCGCTCGCTACCATCGTCGTATAGGTGAAAAAGAATGGCTCCGATGCCAACCTCCGACGCGTCGCATGATATGACGATCGGCACCGAAGGATTTTAATGAGCGAGGACGGTGTCGGTGCACAGCAGATACTTGAACTGTTAAAAACTCGCTTGCTCGTCAGGACCCCATCTCCAATGAACGTCCTTTCTAGTGAGTCGATTAAATGGAGCGACGACCGTTGAGAGATGCGGAATGAATTTGCCGTAGAATTGAACTGCTTCCAGGAACGACCGAAGACTGGCGACGTCGCGTGGGCAGGCATCTCGCGGACGGCGTCGAGTTTAGGGCCTTTTGCGATTCCATCGATGGACATCGTATGACCCAAATAATCGACTTTTGGTTGAGCGAATGAACATTTTTCGAGCCGCCATCGAAGATTATTGTCGCTGAGCCGCTGTAGTAGTGTTTTTAGGTTTCGAAGATGATCGGCAGCATCCACTTCATTGATGAGGATGTCGTCTAGGTATACTTCCACTCCGTTGAGATCAGCCGTTAATTGTTCTATGATTTCCTGGAAGTACCCCGACGCAGATTTGATCCCAAACGGGAGTCGAAGTTGAAGAAGCACTCCGGGATGTGTGCTGAGGGCGAGCTGCCGTTGGCTTTCGGGCGCCAAGGGAATCTGATTGTAAGAGTCGGCGAGGTAGATCTTTGTGAATCCATATCCACCACCTAACTTGCGCATCAAATCCTCCGGCAATGGAATGGGTTGTCGGTGCGATTCCAGCTGTGGATTAACTGTCACTGAGTAGTCGCCACAATCCCGGAGTTTCGATTTTGTTTGACCCCGCAGCAACGGCTTGCGAATCGGCACCACGGGCGGGCGTACCATAGCTGTTGAATTGAATTGGCTTCCATACGCCTTTTGCGATTCCAGCGTTGCAAGCCTGAGAGAGGTTTGTCTGAAGAGCAAATGGCACTGGTCGCGGCTTGCAAAACACCGGAACTGCATCGCTTTCGAATTGAACTTGGAGCTCGAAGTCCTTGAGGCAGCCGAGCTCGGATTTGACGACGTCGGGAGAAATTGTCGACAAAGTCCTGGCATTGTTGTTGTAACGCAGCATCGACTTGCTTATGTGATTGAATTGATCGCACCTCGATACGCGTTGATGGCGTTGTATTGTTCGATGTCGCCAACTTGTTGAGGTCGTGAACAATACCGTCGCGACCAAGAAGATTGAGACCGGGAATTCCAACCACATTGAAATCGATAGATTTGACGATGTCGTTGCGGAGAGTTGTTGGAGCAGTAAACAATACCGCGACTGGAAGGATGTTGCCGGTTGCACTGGCATAACGGCCATTTGGAGAGCGCAGACTCGGCTTGCCCAGGATGTTCCACACCTCGTCGGAGACAAAAGTTATCTTGTGAACCTGTGTCGACTTCGAAATCGATTGGGATGCTGTCGACATTGACGCGCTGCTTGAACTGAGGATCGATGGTACGCACTTGATCGACTCGATTGTTCCAGACTTGATGGATTCTGTTGACGGCTGGAAGACCCGCTGCCTGGAAAAGCATACGGCGCGAATGTGACCCTTTTTGTGGCCATGGGTGCACTCCGTATCCTTGTGACGGCAGTCTTTGCCTGTGTGGTCCGTCTTGCCGCATCGCCCACACGTCCCCTTCAGAAATCAAAACGACCCTTGGAGACGCCCGGATGTTGACGTCGACTGCTGCTGCTGCTTGACCTTGACAGATTTGCACCGTTTGGTATGTTGATTGCGCTGAGTGAGCGAGCGAGCGTGATTTTGAACAGGGCCTTGAGCACCGCCTCGCTGTTGATCGAACATATAAATCGGGTTCTCAGGGATCCGTCGAGCGGGTCAGTGAGTGCAGAGAAATCGCATGTCACGGCATCGGCTCGAATCCTGGCGGGGACTCCTGGACGGTTTCCCCAGGCTTGCGTGTCATCGTCGACCAGAATTTGAACCGCTCGCGGACGGTATGCAGCTTGGGGTCGAATTGAGACTTCATGTAGGCCTCGATTTGTTCGATGTCCAACTGATTTACGTCCTTCGGGGGCGACTCCTGTGACGTCACATTCGCGAGCAGCTTGTAAGTCACCGGCGATTGATTTGTGAGGAAGATCTGCGCTTGTTTTACTTGGGGACGTAATAAACTGCGGCAAATGTGAGAAAGCGGGCCCAATAATCGTGCCAGAGCTCCGCGGTCGGATCGAACCCGTTAAACGGCGGAACGATTGACTTCGAACCCTCGGACTCAGGCCTTGAGAGCGCTGAGAGCAAGGCTTGGTTTTGTTCGCGCAATATTGCCATTTCTGCTTCGTGTTGCTTCTGGAGCACCTTGATGAGCTCGACAGTTTCTGACATCTTGCTGACCACCTACGAACCACCGTTTTTGAACGAAATTGTCGCTGAACTGCTCGAACCACTAACCTGCGGAATTCGATTGATCGTTTGGATTGACCCAACTCGATCGACCGATTGAAGTGCTGAAACGATTGATCAACGGTGCTGCTGAATTGCCGCTTGCGACTTGCGACTGAATTGCCTGCTCCACAGAAGGATTGTTGAATTGTACCGATTCCCCCTCGGATCGATCAATTCGGTATTGCCCGGCGACCCAACCAGGAATTGATCGGAATGACACCAGGAATGACTGAATCGGTTAACGAATTGACGGCGGAAGTAGGGTAGCGAAACAAAACTCGCTTGCAGTTCGCTAATCGGTACCCCGCTTGTCGATTGAACCGGTTGATACACCTACGGAAATCGAAAACGATATGAATCACTCTCGTTGACGGACTGCACCGATTGACCCACCCAACGATCGAATCGCAAAAGGTTGCCTCGGTAGATCGATAATCGACACCTCGAGTGATATTTGCATCCAATGATTAAAATTGAAACGATTACCCCGATTCGTAATCGAACATTTGAACACCGCTGACCTCCGGTAGAAACAAAACAAAGTCGAGTCGAATGACCTGAACGCCAATTGTTACGTTCCAGTATAAAGGAACTAACTAAAAAATTGAAGTGAAGCGAAATGCGAAAACACTTTATTAAATAAACTGTACAGGCAAGAAACCAGACCGCCTATGGCAGAAATGCGACCTGCTTATATACAATATATAATACTGCATCATAACGCCCCCGAGTATGATGCAATAACGCCCACGTACTGTTTCTATTTGCATATATCATGTTTGCATCATGTTCGTATTTGTTACATCATTATTTCTTTTTCACGTGACGTCCTGCTGCACGGTTGTGCGTAACCCAGAACAAGTGAACTACAAAATAAAACTATTAAACAGATCTAAATCCTCTGAATCCGCAAACTCTGCGAGATCTGGATCAAAACTGACTATAGAAAAGAAAATTTGATTTAACTTAGCTAATATTAAAAAAGGGGTTTATGCAAATTAGCTAGAGAACATGAAATAAAATTTTGAAATTTTAAGATTTTAGGAAACCCAGGGAAACATATAATAAACAATTTTGTGAAAAAAGAACAAAAATTGGGATTTTAGCTCCGGGATCCCCTCGGTAGCCTACTAAACCCCCGACAATACCCACACCAACCCATATCCCTTTTAAAGAATGAAATTATAACACTTATGCAAAACACAAACTTCGTAAAATAAATCCGAATGATTCGCAACTTATTAGCTAAGTGATCCCTATAATAAAGACAAAAGAAAACAATAAAATTGGTGTCGAATACTATTGATAACGATATTTGTTACGACTGCTGTGTAACAACCAGAAATCCGGAAGATAGTTTATGTTCTCTGCAAAAGATCACCTTACTTGCAGGGAACTAAATCTAGATTGACGAAAAAAATAAACGAAGCTACCGTATGTTAGCTAATAATAATGAGTGCTAATTATGCAAATTACAACGAAAATAAAAGAAACCGAAAACCACGGACGAAAAAGGGAATTAGGGATATAATAAGTGAATTGGTGACCATCCCGGGGTTTTTCACTATTTTGGGGGATTAAGGGCGATTTTGGACCGGAACCCCGGTTGATGGTAGACCCTCACAATAGCGATGCCTTCCAAAACTCCATTTCAATAATAGTTTACCTAGCTAACGCATCAACCAGAGCTTGTCTTCTTAAATATAATACGTTGCTAGAAATATCAGTTATGGTTGTGATAGTATTTTTAAAAGTGACACAGCTTCAGTAGCACCTTTTCTAAAAGTTACACAGTTTCTGTAGCAGCTTATCCTTTTGCGAAACTTTGTATTAGTTTTCCTTAAAGTGACACAGTTTCCGTAGCAGTTTTTCTAAAAGTGATACAGTTTCTGTAACAGTTTTTTATTGTGCCGCCACGTGCAAATACCTGTGCACAACTCTCTGTGAATGCTACAAAACTGGAAGAAACTGATTGAAAATCGCAAAACAGAGACCCCAGCCAATTGTTGGAAACATACGTGTTCTCAAATAAGAAACGTAACACTGGGAAATTTTGGGAAATTAGATGTTTAGCGACCAAAAATATTGTTAAAAGAAACTCTTTTAATGTTGGGAAATATAATTCAGGGATGTGTTAGATAACTAAAAACTAATAAATTGGGAACTCGAAAAATGGAAATTGACAGAAAACAAGAAAGTCGAGACACTGAAAATTTGGAAATCGCGAATATGCTCAAAATCGGGGCACTCGATAATATTAAGAAACAGTAAAATAGAGCAATAGAAAAATGTTCGGAAAGACAATATTCGAGAGCTGGAATATATAAAGATGTTAGAAAGTGGAAAGTGCGTGAAAACAGCACCTAAAATTGTTGGACGTGCGAAACTGGAAAGTGCTGGATAATGACAAACCTTGAAAGCTGAAAAGTGTTCAGAGATGAGAAATATTAAATTGGCAAACGTTAGGAAGTCAAACACTTTAGAAAACACAAAAGTGGCATAAATCGGCAGACTCATCAAATGGGAATATTATGAGACAGGAAACGCAAACAAAAAATGTTTTTAACTGAACGGCAAAAACACTAACAGGAACCATAAAATTCGAAGTTAAAGATATTTTTATAGGAACTGGAGAATCTGACCGTTGTAAACTGTGATGATCGTAACTGGCCCGTTTGTAGTATTACCACAGTTTACGACAATCGGACAATTACAACAATCGAAACAGTTAGGACAATCGGGACGGTAACGAAAATCGAGGCAGGTACGACAATCGGGATAGTTGCGGCAATCGAGCTAATTAAGATAATAAAGCATTGGACACAGATTTACGTAAATACATTGTACCTTGGACGATTAGGAAGTCCCTAAATATGACCAGGGCCGATGCGTCTATACACCATACCGTAATCGAGTTCTCCGCGTGATCCGATATGTATAAACATGGCCTAGGTTTATCTTAAAATTTCATTTCACAAACCATTAAAAATACCTGGTGTCCTAGGAGATAGCATATTCCTCCGGGAGAGGCATTAGGAATTTCTCTCAGACACGATCAGCTGGTCCGAAGGCTATCAGAGAGATAACCCTTTAAATTTCCTGGGATCAAATCTTTTCTGTTTTTGCCTATTTTGACTCGATTTGTGCGTTATCGTCAAAAGTTGCGCTGCGCGTCCGGTTCGGGGTGAGTTCTTTATTTTGGGTATTTTCCAGCAGTCATATTGTCAGCTGCGTCATTAATTCAGTCTGGTATTGACCCTGTGGATTCGACAATCTGGAAGGGCTTGCCGATATTTCGTGATATTTTGCAATTTTTGCAATGATTTGTGGCCTAAAGCAGTTGCTGCGCTAGACATCATTTAGTAGCACATTATTACAGTACTCAATGGTGTATCATCCTAGGTGAGAGTAAGAGATTCGGTTGTACGAACTACTAGTTTAGTTCCACAAAATGTTGGATCCGAGACAAAGGACGCAGAATGCTTGGATCCATAGAAAATACGCAGCTGGCTTGTTTAAGCAAATATTTGTTATGTGGCAACAATAATAAGAAAGGAAAACCTAGTCTTGGAACCTAAGAATCAGTTTTAACCCGTTTAATGTCTAAAATTTTGTCCTCTTATATTAAGTAACATACCTAGGTAGCTTTATCTCTAATTGGGTCGGAAATGTGACACACTTTTAGAGGTATTCGTTGTTTTTTGTCTTCGTCTCTTTTTTCACTGTTAATTATATAATTATATAGTAATAATGGTTGGGCACCTACCAGGCTACTGGGGGAATCCCAGGCCACAACCTCCCCAAAAAGAATTATAGTTGCTTATTTTAGCTAACATGTGTTAGCTTTGCTTGCTCTTTTGTTTTCTAGTTCAGTCTAATTTGAGCTTTGCTAGAAGTTGGCTGTAGTGACACCACTAGTTCAGATTTCTATAATTGCGAACAAACTCTACTACTGTATCAGTTTTATATTTGTTTTATGCGATTTTATACGAGTAATTTTTGTTATTTAAGTTTACTTTTTAATCTTGATTGAGTGATTACCTAGCTATAACCGCAGTACGACGTTTCAATTTTAAATGAATATTCGCGAGTTTTACGATACGTTTATGGTTTCTATGGATGCTTAATCAATTTTGACTGGTTCTATTCATAGTTATTTGTCTTGGCGAATATATATCAGACACGGCTTTACTTGTGGAAAAGACTTACGGATAACTCGCTCGAGTTCTTGATTGAGTTGCCTTGCGAAAGAATTAACAGTGAGTAAATCAAAGCTACACAAATAAGTGTCGTACTATTTTACTAATCTTACTACAATAATATTATTCCCATATAAAAACCTGAGTTGAGCAAGAGCGTTAACGAAAAAATCATAATGCCCTCCCTATAGAGTTCCAAAGTGTATAACCGTAACTTGAGAAATTCTCCGTGGAGTTGGGAAGTACCTGAGTATAACCAGGGTGAGTTCGGGAGGAGGGTAACTAAAGTAATTAGTTGGGGAACTAGGGAGTAGCCGCCGCTACTAACTAGTTATAGTGGGCTCGTCAGCCGTCCGGACACGAGAACATTAATATAACGGCACGTAATTAGCGTAACTCTAAGATTTTAGGATAAGGTAATTAAATAAATATACGGAGCTAGCCGTCCGGAAGTCTAGGTACCAACTCACAATAGTGTAATAGAGTAGCAATATCCAACACACACCGTCGAAACACTTTGGCTTTAAGGAACTTATTAGTGTAACCCTAAGACTTTAAGTTGAAGTAATTAAATAAACGTACGAGTCTAGCCGTCCGGAAGTCTAAGTACAAACCTCACAAGTGGCCAAAACTTAAACCATAAAATAGACCACAATTAGAATAACAGAGCGCTCAAATATATACTTGAGTTAGAAAAAATTGGAAGGCAAGGCTTGTTTAGCAAAAGTCTGGAGCATTATCAAAAAAGTGAGTGGTTAAAGTGTCAGAGAGAAACCGAGGTGTATAAGTGGTGCAAATAGCTGTGTTTATCGTGCTAAAACTCGCGTGGTGTTGGAAGTCAGTATTTGGTTTATGATTACTAAATGTGAAATAAATATTCTAATACTAGCTTTGTTGACTTTGTGTTGGAAGTACAGTTATAGCAATTCGAAGTAGACACGCAGCAAGCAAGCTGAATCGAGTCACTGTGGTATAGAAGGCACCAAGGAAGTAAGCGACTACTATCTCCGCCGGCATACTACTGGCCGCACCACGCAATCATCGGGAGACTAATCCCGAATTTAAAAATCCGATAGCTGTCATGATGAAATATCCCTGACCAACCCCACCCCACGCAAAAGTTTAAAAAACAACAATAATATTGTTTTTGCGAACACTTTATATAAAGTTCAGTGAGTTTTTCATTACGTACCATTTACGTACCATTTGACCCTCCGAATGGTACGAGAGCGTGGCAAATGATCCAGTTTGATGAGTCGATCAACATGTTCACTTCGGAGGGAAGAAACGCCCCGCCTGGGCGCGGGGCAGCATTGGGATTAAAACAAAATAATGATACATTAAGCAGGCAAAACATTCGCGGAATGGAGCCTACTCTTGAACGATGACAGTGATGGTGAGTTAACCACGGAAAGGGGAAGGGAATTCCATAGCCGCACTGTACGATGAGTGAAGAAGTACCTCCTGACGTCCAGACGAGGAATAATCAAGGACTTTCATTGTAATTCAGTGTTGCGTGTCAGGTTTGTACACATTTTCCAAATGAATTTAGTTACACGAATGTTGTGTTCTTACGTTATAAAAATAGTAAATCGTAAAGACAGTGTCCTAAATTAGTTTTACTGAGTGTACCTAGGGTTTAGTTTTATGTTCCTTTATGGTGTTATGATGATTGAAAATATTGAGATGCTGTAAGAGAACATGATTACGAATGTTTGGAATTGTTATACTGGTGTTAACAGTTAACTGCTATTGACAATTGAACTGAAGTGGTAACATTTGTAAGGTGTTAGATTTATCACCGTGATAATTCTCACAAATACTATGGCTCGTAATAATTATGCCTTATTTCTCTAACGATGAGATACAGGCTTTGAGTTTCTAAATAAAGGTATTTCCTGCCTGTAACTTAGGCTGAGTTAGTGGACAGAACCAACAGTACAACCAAATCTACAACCGTAGTCTACGTGAATTATTTTCTATAGGTACTCGCATGTACTTACAAGTAGAAACTCTATATTGGGGTGAATGCCCCCCTCTGAAAAATTGAAGATAATGTTTTGGTATAGCGGCTGGAGAATTTTGTATGTGCTGATAAGCTAGGCTACAGGGGCATCGAGCCAGCACATTTGTCATTTTATTCTGAAGGGTTATATATATATTGTAATAACATAATTTTTGTGGAGTGGGGGGACAAGCTGCATAGTGATCTTAATGCACTTCAGTGTCGCTTTGATTTAGAAACGGCTGCATGACAAAGGGCAGCAAGTTTAGGATTTTAGGCTAAAAAATAGCGCTACGCAACCAGATAAAATTCATATCTAAAAATTTATGTATTTTGCGACCATTGGCCTTTAAATTGTAACCATGGCTTTTAATGAAATTAGGGCCATATTTTCGGGCTTTTTTTTCACGCATACATAATTATGGTGTGAATTGTTTTCTGCATGTGATGGCCCAAAGATTAAGCTATAATATTTCAGCAAATTATCACTATTCACCCCTTTGGGCAGCAGCAGTTGGTACAACAATTCTCAAGGCTCGATCTGTGGCAGGAGCCTGTGCCCCTTCCGAAAAACATAAAATATATCTTGTTTTACTGTGACATCACACCTTCATATGTTTTAAGTGTAGTCAACCCTTGTAACATCGCTCCATAAATAGTCCGCATGGGACTGTCATTGCAGCCCCCCCTTCGGAAAACCGTAGATGTCTGTCCCCCGAAAAATTTTCAAAATCAATAAATACGTAGCCAGTGCCGGAAAGAAATATATAATACAATTTTATCAATTATTTATATGTCTATCCTGATGATGAACAAACATTAACAAGCTTAAAAATACACATATGATTTTTTTATTTCAGCTGTTTTCAAGGGTGACGCGACAGGGATAGTTGTCCCCACCGAAAAGCACCTTTTTCAAAAAAACTCACTCTGGCTATTTCACGAAAGTGGCGATGCATGTTTAAAATAAAACACCTGTGTGCCAGAAATACACAGTACCATGTATAAGCCGAACCACAGGTCGCCGGTTGAATACAAAACTGTTCATCCGACATTTTTACACTGTTTGGTTTCATAATTTTCATTTTTTGACCACTTTTGCATAGCGCAAGCTTATATTTCAAAACAATTGAGCACATAGCCTATGCTAGGCACAGGCACCCACTTGAAGGCTATCAGCGAACTTTCTGAAAACAAGAAAACACGAATTTTGCCTCTTTTCGGAGGTGGACACGTTTTGCTCAAAATATATAGTGTATTTCTACCTTTCAATTTTTCTGCCGAATCCAGAACTTCAATGTTTTTGCCGGAAACAGAACCCGGTGTTATCAATAAGATAAAATAGAGATGTATTAAAGTATAACCCTCTTGTTTGGGAATGAATGATGGACATGTTGGAATATTTTACCGACTAAACATGCTGATTTTGTCGTTTTACAAGTACTTTGGGTACGTCAGTATCCATGTAAGCCCTACGTGGGGCTATAAGTGATTCTAGATTTCGGCAACAGAATTGTGAAATTTTGGTGTTTTCGATTAGTTGTACGTTGATGCCTATAGATTTTCATATACGAGTCTGGATACGATTATTGCATATATACACTTCGGCGAAAGCAGTCAATTTGCAAGTACTAGGGTCCTGCAATGTAAAATAGTTTTCTTCAAATTATAATTTTTTTAAGTTATGACATTATGTATTCAACTGTTGCCGCCTACGTTGTTATAGGTTGCCAAAAACAAGTCCTGTGTGACCAGAGGAAGATCCATCTGGAAGTACATAACTGTGAATTTTCCAACTTGACAGCGTGCTGTTTTCAAATTTTCTCAATTTGTTGAGTTAGGCTCTGCCAGTCCGTGGAATAATTCGCGATTAAATGCTGTGGAACACTGTCACGTGTATCGTGGAATTAACTGAAAAAGACGAATTTGACAGTTGTCGGAAGAGTTAACAGCTTCTACGATACCGTTATGCTTCCACTTGTCAAGTACTCCCACTTTTTCTACATTTATGAGAATAAGTCACTAATATTTCTTAAAACTATATATAATTTATGTTTTTTTCCAATGTACTGCTGGTTTATTATTGTCTTTCTTTGCCGTTAAACAGCTCATCGGAAGCTAAGTTTCGAATTTGGGAATAGATAATGAAACAGACTAGCCACGCTCGCTCCAGTTCTCGTCTGCTACTGAATTGTGGTGTACACTGTGATCAATAAAGTGAAATAGTCGAAATTACTTTATATTCTCTGAGGCCACGTTCTCAAATGTCCTGTTTCAAAATTATCCTCAAATTTTGCAACATTTTTGTTCTCTGGTCTTCAGGCGATGTTACAAGTAGAAACATGAAACTTTCTACCCCGTAAGCATGTATTGGCATCTTCACATCTGATGTTTGTTCATTTGAAAATGAATGACATTTCTTATGTTTAATAAAACGTATGTAAAAACGCGCTTTTGGTCTACAACGTCCCGTCAACTCCACTCTCTCCCAAAGGGGAAAATTTGAATTTTCAGATTTTCAAAATGTACCCTTATAGCGGTAACCTGCACATATAAGGTTGTATTTAGTAAGCTAGTGTGTCCACAGCAGGTGGTGCACCTACACTTTTCAAATCCCCTCATGTGCCCGAAACTCCACATGTGCGACTGAATCCAAATTATTTTAGTATCTCGAAATTTGTGTTTTCTATATATACAAAATGATTTAAAACATAAATTACCATTATTTTTAATGCTAAAACATAGTTTCATAGCCTGAAACTACTTGAACGACAGTAAAAGTGCATGCAGATATGTAACATTTGGCGCAAAAATTATCCCCCACTTTGAAATTTCTCTCGAGAATGAGCATGGGGGCTACCTGGAGTTCCTACCACTTGTCGAAATGCTGTGGACAGACCAGGTAGGTATCGATATAAGTTAAAATATTTTGTAATTATGATTATATACTAGTTTGCTATCACACTGTTTCGTCATAAAATTCTTAGTTTACTGTTTCGCACCTTCGGATATATGGACAAACAACCTTTTTGCTTATATACAGATCCCTGGTGCGCTCTAAGTTAAAATATGGTTGCCAAGCTTGGTCTCCACACCTACAGCGCGACATTCTTTTGCTTGAAAGGCTTCAGCAGAGAGCCACTCGTTTAGTGAGAGGAACTTTTGGCATGGACTATGAGCCACGATTGCGCTATCTACAACTTCAATCACTTCAAACTCGAAGATACCGGGCCGACTTATTGACTTATCAACTACTACATGGCTTGCTTGACTACGACTAGCGTAACATCTTTGTATTGGCTGACCTTCTGTCTCCGCACTGAAACAACACCATGAGATTACTCAAACCTCGAGCACATCTAGACTGTCGCATCCATTCATTCGCCTTTCGCGTAATTCGCCTTTGGAACCAGCTACCTGTTACAATTGTCAATGCCCCATCACTCGCTGTATTTAAACGCAAACTCCATGTCTCTGGTGCGCTAAATGGGCTCTGACGTTTTGAATACTCACACTTTCTTGTTCTGCCGTGCTTTGTTCTGATTCTAGTTCGACAACATTTCTATCTCCTGTCAATGGAGATCAATCCCGTCGCAGACAATTTCGATGAAATGGATCATCCAATCTCTGGCCTTTGTGTGTCTGCGACGTCGGTACCTAAAGGTACGTAAAGTCATATTCTACATCTGAATACTGTGGCATGTCCAATATTTAATAACCAATATTTAATATCATCCTTCCCATTCTATGAATGAAATCCTGTGCTTCACTACACTCATCGGCATCAGACCAGCACTCAAATCGGTCCTTCAAACATGTTCTCAAATTAGTCTTTGCAAACCTGCATACACCATATACGTTATTGTTTCAAAAATATAAATATGAGACTTGGTAAAGATCACATTTGGTTGTGTAATTAACCAGTATCACAGGTAGCGTAGCAGATAGATAGATAGATGAACAAGCTGAGGCATGACACATAAAACAGTACGCGCAGGTCAAGCTATTCGGCCTATTAATCCGCCCAAATCCAAGGATGATCAAAAATTATATCAAACCTTCAGAATAAACCAGACCAATCTGATTATATGTATCCAATTTTGGAACAGAATTAATATCAATAACATTTTTTTTCCAAATAGCTCCTTGCGTAGTTTGTAAAACTACTTACATTCTAAAATGCAGTGCCATCTACTACATGACACCGCTAACAGGATCTATCCCTAACAAGTCCCATAATACATTTGTCTTTTTTTAAAAGACAATGCCCGGCGAACAGGTTACAAGCTATACAAGTCCTCTTATCTTGCATCAATATCCGTTTAGTCGTAGCCCGATTACATGCAGGTAGATATATATCCTTAGTTGCATATAAAACTGACTGCATTTCCATCTTTGCTTAACAATTTTCCGAATTCGATCCTTAACCCGAGTGGACAGGGTCCTAAAAGCCAAGCCTACAGCCGGTTCAGCGCTTAAAAATGCCATGGAACCTGTTTTTTGGTTAGATCGTCTATAATTTCGTTCCCCATGAACCTACTATGTGCTGGTATCCAGAAAAGCGTAACAAAACTTGACTTCCCAAGCTGCTGCAGCTCCTTTTTACGACACTACAGTTACCATTTGATCCAAATTACCATCTAGGGCTTTGATAGCCGCTTGGTTATCGCTACAAATGTTAATAGTTTTCTTCCTTACCCCCTTTTTCTTAGCGACACACCTTCCAATCGCTAATGTTTCTGCTTGAAAAACCGTACAATTTCCAAGAGGTATAACTATATTGCTAAGTCCAGGGACAAAAGTGCCAGCCCCAGTGCCAATATTGTCTTTATCATGCGTTAGAGTCATCAGTGAAGCGGTTTATCCATAGAATTCAAAGAAACAATGTTGCGTGCCTCAATTCTGTGAGTGGTTACACTGGGACAGTTCTTGTCCTCAGAAAAGGTCTTACAACATTGATTATTTGGCATGTTTGCTTCTGTTGCAAGGTCAAAGGCTGCTTTTTCAATTACTATGTGCCACTTAACATTGAAGGACTTCCAAAATTCAATACTTTTAAGACTAATTTCATACATATACATGATGTATTTAGGCCTCGCACCCCAATTACGCCTGCAAAAGCTCTACATACCATTACAATCTATATATATACCACACACTGTAGAAACAACAAGCACATTATCAATACATACGGTACAAATAAAGCCATGGTCATAATCTAATGCCCATAACTGGTGGGTATCATGGGCAACCCATATATATACATATCCCCTCATTGCTTTTATGGGTATAATTCCACAGTGTCGTCTAAAAAACGGCAGTCAGAGGGAAGCTACTCATCAGGAAATGGGCATCCCGAGAGCTTTGCCTCATTTCCGTCCCACAACGAAACGAGCCCCCTCCTCATGCCAGAACAATATAAACAACGTAGCATAGAAAGTTTTTAGGAGTGTAGGATTGCTGGCCCTACACTCAACCATCCTCTTTTTTCAGCACCGGCTTGGGACCGCCTTCGGCGGAGTTACACTATAGGAAGTGAACCAGTGGGTTCTAACTGAAATAACGGCATTGTTAACAAATCTAGGACTACGAAGTGCTTGAAAAATTATAAATATAATAAAATAGATATTATTATAAATGGTTTTGATTGATTAGATTTATTTGTTTGTGACATATAAACTATTACATGCCGATAAACGTGTGTTTGGAAAAGTTAAAGAGCTAAGCCAAGGTTCTTTAGTGAACAAAAATACAGAATTATATTTCGTTTTTATATTATACAAAGAACACCAAGAATAGTGTGTCAAGTTATAGTGTAGTTTGTTAACTAACCTAAACTTGCAATGGCAAATTTTTGTTACCAAATAACGCCATGCAGATGTGTAGATACGATTTGGCAAAAAATCGTTTTGTAAGGGTAGTTTGCCAAATTTGGCCATACTGGTATCAGTGTTCCGCAGCCCATGTCTTGCGACTCAGACTTCGTATCAAGAAATACAGTGAACAAAAACAGAATCAGCTCATCGAGATCTATAACTTTGCTGAATAAAACATTTTGTGAGTCCACGCTCTGGGTCCCTGTGAGCCCAAATATGGTTCGTCGAGTCTGCCAGAAATAGCTATTTTTCTAATTTCGGCATGGTATTGTGTGTTTTTAACTTATAATGACTGTCTATTATGTTATCAAGCACACTGTATGAGATGGTTTTGCTATATAGAGTCAAACTGGACTATATTATGCCTTTTCTTGGGGTTTAAATAAATTGTTTTAAGATCGTCTAACCTGATTTCCAAAATGTTGTGTGTTTTCATTTATTTGGTTATGTATTGCTTGCAGCAGAGTATTAAGAAGGGTCTGTAACTAGGCTTTTCTGAGCGCTGAATACATTGATTTGGTTATCTAGAGTCTAGCATGAATATTTCATTTTTTTTCAGTGGGTTTCAGGTCAATTAACCCGATCGATTTCCAGAATATAGTATGTCTTCAGTTGTTTGGTTGCGTCTTGCGTGCAGGGCGTCAAGAATAGTCCACATAGTTTTTTCGGTATGCTAGGTACGATCGATGGCTTGGTTATCTAGAGACCAGCACAAATACTTGATGCGTTTTCAATTGTTTTTGAATAGGGTCGACGAGGTATTAGTATTTTAATGGCTTCAGGATTCGAGTACGTACTGCTTAGTGTTTGTGAGGTTTTAGTACTACTTAGCTTGTGAGATATTAATAAATAGTGCGTTTAGGAAATAAAATTGATTTTAAATTAATATTTCCGACCGTTATCTCTTCTATAATATGAATTCTTTTAACAATGAAGTATTTTCCGCGCATCTCGGTGGCCCTAATGACATTGATTCTTCAGAACGTTTGTCGTTCACTGCAACTACTCAAAACAACTCAAATTGCTCGTTGGGTGTTCAGTGGATTTATCGTAATTTTGGCGAATGTGTTACGACTGAAGAGCATTTTGCAGCGTTTATTATCGGCTTTATTTCGCTTCTACTGTGGTTGGTTCCACTGTTCCCGCAAATTTACGAAAATTACAAACGCGGTAATTGTGACGAGTCTATTTCGATTTATTTTCTTGGATTTTGGTTTGCCGGCGACACAACCAATTTTTTGGGCGCAATACTCACACATCAGCTGCCGACTCAAATCTATATCGGAGCCTATTATCTTGTTCAAGATACAATACTACTGGGGCAGTATATGTACTACCGTTATAAAAATCGATGGCGAACTGCTATGAAAACAGATTTTAGAAGGATGACAAATGATACTAGAGACCAAGCGCAGTCATCGGCTTCATCTCGTGCTAGCAGTTCGACGCATCTGGCTTTGACGTGCTTTTTGTTTTCATGCTTTACGGGTTATGGTGTGCTTAGCGTTAAGGAGTTTGAACATTCCTGGGCTGACATTTTGCACTCCCCGTTCGACGCTGACAGTAGTTCTCGAAATATTTACGTGTCAAATAGTATCGAAGATGATTATCGAACCGGCTTACCTACCGGCCGGCGTTTGTTGTGGCATTTTTTCAATAGCGCTTCGGATGAGCTTGGTTATGTGCTTGGAACAATTTCGGCGGTATGCTATCTCTCGGGCCGAATCCCACAAATTGCCCAAAATTATCGACGTGGCGACACAGAAGGGCTCTCATTGGCGATGTTTATCATTATTATTGCTGGAAATATAACTTACGGTCTGTCGGTATTAATGGCTGGCGAAGGAACTGAGTATATTTTAAGGCATCTGCCGTGGCTTGTCGGGAGTATCGGCTGTTGCACGTGCGATTGCGTTGTTGTCGGACAGATTTTATACTACGACGCCAGGCGACGACGCACTGGAGAGCCAGCCCTGGTCGACGTTAATGAGCCGCTGTTGTACGGAAGCGACAGTGATGAGAGTGATGATCAAAGTCCGACGGCTGAACGAATTGTTTAATTAATTATATGCTGTACTTTTTGGAAATCATTTATAAAAATGTTTTATTGTCTTTTTGAATATACATGGCCTAAATGATTTAATTACCTTAGCGTTTGATGTGTGTAGCAAAAGGATTGTACCAATTTTTATAGGAAACTGGAAATACTAGCGTATGATGTGAGCTTAGGCGTAACGTTATATTATTTCATTATATTTATAGCGGTCAGCCGCATGTGCGTTGTTAATAATTCTTAGACGGTTGCCACAGTCGGCATTTCAATTTGTTCGACCCATTTGCAGAGTTACAACTTTTTGGTTTTTTATTCATAACTTTAAGCTTTGGCTCATACTCTCACGTTCGCGTTGAAAAATAATTGATTTATGGGCGATTATTATGTAATCATTATGAAATTTATTTTTTGACAGCATGTTTTTCGAACAAAGTATTTACTAAATGATTACAGCTTCAATCCAGCTAAATTATTAAGCTATCACGTATGAGAAAAAATGTTTGATCTTTTTTCTGAGCGTGACTATTGCCAAGTTACATATATACGTTCCTTCACCTCGGCTTGGAATAACAGTATTTGTTTAAGCAATCGTGTACTGTGAAAATTGTTTACCGGAAGCGTAGTATATATACGTGAAAACGGACAGTGTTTAAAGTGAAACAAGACCGATTTCAAAAAATAATAAGTTATGATATGCTTATAATAGTGAATGTTTTAATTGTAAAATGCTAAAATATAATATTACACGACATGTTAGTTTGTCCCGAACAGTGATGTTTATACTAAGATAAGGGTATATACGATTTTGTTAGAAGGTCTTCGTATATACACGAATTTTTGGTTCGTCTTAAGTGATTCTACTATAAGCACCCCGTACTGTGTATCACTACTTAACACGTATCACTGGTATCTTGCAAAGGGTAAAAAGGAGCGACCTTGGTGTCATCTATGATTGTCATGTGCAATAACCTGTAACAGGCTTTGTGTTTGATGTTACAGTACCCGAAACCTCTGGAACCCCTGAAGCCTTATACATAATGCTGGTCTGATATGAGTTAAAGAATACCACCATCGTATTCTAGGCGTTACAAAACCTTATAATAGTTGATCCAACGGTTCAAAGAATAACGCATAACTATGTAGACCCTTTATGCTCTGCACGCATTATATGCATAACAAAAGAGAGACTACTTTTTAGAAATAGCGTTCGTTGACTTACCGAGCGGTAATATTGTTCCACGACGGTTGTAATTTTCGATAACTGGTCTCTGGTTTCAATGTGGCGCCTCCGTCGTGAGGTATGAGTTGCGAAACACAGGTATCCGCATGGCCAGGTTTGGCAACGAACCTTTAATAACTAGTTTCGGGCCGCTGTTACACTAAACGATGAGGTTGGAAGCCTTAACATTCAATCGCCATCACGTCTGCTATCGAGCGAAACAAAAACAGTGTCGCAATCCATGGCGAATGGTGATCTATGAGTGATACCGACAGACAAAAAAATGGAAACTCAATGGAAACTGCGTTCGCTCCGTTTCAATTATACCTGTGTTTCCTATTGCGATGGTGTGTTAACATTTGTTTGGCGTAAAGTTTCATCAAATAAGTTTTCCTAACAATTGTCCATGGTTTTCATATTACAAATAAAGATAAAGAATATTAATTCATTAATCAAATTTCGAAATAGGTTTCTGTTTTAGTATATATACTCGGGTTATATTATATACTAACAATTGGATGTACAAACAGGTCTTTATATACTAACCATTGGGTTCTACTTGATGTATGTTTTAACGTTTTATTGCACATAGTTCTGTGACACAATTTCCGCCTGTGATATAAACTTTTATTTTCTTTTGTTAGCGATAGAGTAGTATTGTTTCATCATAAAAAGAAGCAACGTTGTTGAAAGAATGTTATTGCTCAAAGATATTGAAAATTGTTATGGTTGTAGTTGTGATCTGTTGTATTAATTTACCTGTAGTTTGATTCAACATCCAACATACTTCCAGGAGTCTCCATTTTTTTCGGTGAATCACTTTTTCACTGAAAAATCGACGAAACGTTTGCTGGAGTATTTTGTTCTAGCTCAGTACTATGTTAATTCCTGGCTTCTATCAAATCGGCAACATTTCTTTCGGGTGTCCGGATTAGACGCACATTTTTCACACGCCGTTATTATGCATAACATTGTGGGCATCAAAAATTGCAGCAGTATATGTACCAAAATGTAGCCTGTTTGGGTATAAAACTGATAGATTTTAACCATGAAATCCAGTGATAACAATTGTGTTATACTCATTATCGTGTAATATAGCGGTAATTTCCATGATTACATGTAGTGGGAAATGGCAGCTAGGGGGGTTTGTTCAATTTTAAGAACATCCCTTGATTCAGGTAGCAGTAACTAGAATGTAGATGCACCATCAATCGCCGTCGTTTGAAATCGAATGTATTAAAATGTAAAATTGAGTTTTCAAAAGTTTCATATCTTATCACAATTGATTTTTTGAAACATTAAATAATTGTGTATAGTACCGCTGCCGAAAATATGAAACATTTTAGTGCCACCCATTGTTTCAGGATTAGTTGATCTTCAGATACTGATGCCAACAGTTCGTAGTAAAAAGTTAAAAGGTACGCTAGTATGATGGACGATGTGGTAGTTTCTAGCTTTTTACCAACCATCTTTATGGCTCCCCGCCGTGGTTTCATGTCCTTTCTTCCACCACATTGTCAAATTCATTGGTGGGATCCAGTTGTCATAACAATCAGCAGTGCTGATGGGCCGAAAAACGATAGTCACTGTTCATCAAGTGTTATTTATGTATCCGTACATACAATATATATGTTGCATTCTGTTTAGCAACAGCTAATGGGTGTATGTGAATGCTATTGCTACATATCTTGCTAAGAACTTGATAGAATGTAATCATTCATTTATTTATTCCGGAACTGCGGTTTCGTTTTAAATAGAAAGTCACATATTAGCTAGAACACGTGTAAAAATTTTCAAAAACATGTGTTATCTATAGAAATGGCTATCGACGGCTGACCGTTACTGGTAGGTAGGCAATAATTATTAAACGACATATAACAAAATGTTTTTTATTAATGTATGTAATACCGCTTTTCTCGTAAGATATATCATCCTGTTTAAAATTTGTATATATGTCTCCGTGTTTGAGAACAACATCGCTTTCAGCCCAATATTGTCAGAATTTTGGTTTTGTAGTTTATGCTGTTTTGCAGGGCTTAAATTGTTTCTGTTTTTTTTGTAGTGCATATGACAAGCGATTGAAAGGATAAAACACAGCTTTCTACCTATATCTATATTTACGTGCATATTTGAAGTCTGAGTGTAGTGAATGGAACGAGCATGGTGAAAAATTCTCACTGGCTAGAGAGTGGAAAATTTCGAAGGTTTTCTTTCCTGGGTTTTTGGGATGACACGCATAACTTAACTTCAGCTGAGCGGAATGAGTCTCGCTATAGCTTATTGGGAAGCATATAATAACTATTTGTGCTTTTTAACGGGTTCTAACTCTTTTCGACTGTAAATGTGGCCCGAATGTGCTCGGATCGGGTGATAAGGGGATCCGACAGAACGTGTTGTGTAGTGCAGATATCTTAGCCAAATTAGGCTGATTTATAGAGCAAAAAAGCTCTATAACACTGTATATAATGCTTTGCTATATTGCTCTTACAGAATGCATGATCTAGGTTAAGGATGATTTTAATGGGCCGATGATACCTAAAATATACGAAAACGGCAATAGCGCTGCAACAGCTCGAACTATGTCGGTATTATTGGTCTCGTTTTGTAGAGGAATTCACCCTCTGTGTAGTTAATATTTATACTCTTGGGTTATGTCAAAACCGGGTATTCAGAGGGTCATGAGACTTAAATATACATAGACATCATTATATCCGCAAACACTTATCCGGCATTATCAAGCAATGTGACTATTACTGGTCTCGTTTTGTGGCACACTTTGCAGTTCTTAAATACACACACGAGAATACTTCGTTAAGATTTAAGCAAGATGGCTGATATCTAGCTAGTTTTGTAAGTTGATGCTCCGTATAGCTATGTCTCTCTAATTTATATATGCAACACTTAGAATTCAAGCACCTTGGTGTTGAGACAAACTTGTATTTAATTTACTGTTCTTGTATACCTAAGTTCATTTTGGTCCAATTTTGTGGTGTCCTATATTATTTAAAGATAAACGTATAGTGTTCATTTCATATGGGTTCTATTTTTTCTGATTGAATAGTAGACCGCATACTTGTGTGGTCAAACTGATGCTAAAAAGATTGTCTCTTGTAATATATACCTATGTTAATATAATATCAGTGTATGTAAGTTTGAACAGTGAGTACCTTTAGTAGTGTACCTAAGCAACATATTCGTCACCACAAACTTGGATCAGAGCCGACTCTAGAGCTTAAACTTACCCCTAATACAAGTATATATACCTTTCATCTACAGTTAAAACAATTCGGTGTTATCGGCAAATAAGACGCAAAGTACGCATACTAAAATGACGTTACGAAAATTACGTGTAGGGCCTTAATTAGTTAAAAACGCTAATTTTCCACTTTTTTACTCGTACCTTCTCCTGGCAATGGCATAGTGGAGACTTTTGCACAACTTAGTCTACAGACATACCTGAAACTAAAATTGTCTTTTTTTATTTTTCTTAGTCTCTGTTATATTTCTTAATATACAATTAAACAAAACCAGCATCAAATTTTGTTTAAAAAGTGACACGATACACTACCGCTCTGTATAACTATAACAACATCGCTCAACGAAATATATCAATATGTACACCCGATAGGGTGCGCGAAAACGCTTAAAGCTTTATTAGAAAAAAATTTGATAATTATGGCCGCAAATATGACAAAACAATATACATAGGAATGATGATCTAAGTATTATCCGATGTTAGACGTATGCCTATTTCGATATAAGTCTGCCGTCATTATATTTTAAATAACGCTTTAGTTTAAAAGGCGAAATACGTACTTAGTATAGACATATTTTTTTTTACAAAATCAATATTTTAAGCGTTCCCACGAAACTACAAAATAATAAAGCCGTCATTTGTTCTAGGACAAGATTTTACATGGAATGTTTGTGATCTATGTAAATTAAATTTTTCATGTAACATTAACTCAGTGTGCCAACAGGTATACCGCATTCTTCGGAGTCGGGGTGCAGTGATAACATAAAACAATATTATATGCAGATAACCTGACAAGCTATGCTGAAGAGCGTACGAAGATTGTCGTCCTCGATTTATATGAGGCTTTGTATGAGTCCAGTTTAGATGAGTACACCATGGTTGTGTAAAAATACCCGAAGTGAATCGTGCAAAAATTCGGGTCCATATGACTGTCATCAGTTAATCGCAGATTCGGGAACATGAAATCTACGACCGCATTTTGCGTAAGCGCTTTTCTTCGTTCATCAATTGACATGCTGAATCATACAGTTATGTCCGCGGTCTGCGTTTACTACAGTGTGTACACAAAAAACCCGTTTTCACGTGTACTCGATCAGCACATTGCCTGCGACGTTATATCACAAAATAGTGAACGCGAACAACACGCACGATTAGATACCAATCGAGTATACAAGGGAAAATAGCGGTTTGAGCGCGTCATCGTTTTTACTTGACAAAAAACAACCCAGGAGCACATATCTAAATTGGTCCCGATAACGAGTTAAATTGTTTAACGCCTAAAGCGTGAGCGACAAGCTCCATTACATGAGCCATATATAAGCTGCTTTTTAATGATATTACGTTACACACCCAGCTTGAAGGCGGATACCCGAATAAATGAAATTGGCTAAACTGCAAAAATGTTGACTCAAATTTCCGTACAAATACATTCTTTAACCTTAAGCTTGAATTTGAGTCAAAGTTTTATTCTTGCTTCGAGTTAAATAGGGGGCCGAAGTATATTATATGCCATGCCGTTCTCGATATACTAAGCCTAAGTCTTAGTCTAAGCTGAGGTATTTATACGAGCCATGCACTAAGCCTAAGTCGGGGAGCTGCTGCAACCGAACCCTCCGCTCTAAGCTGTTCTTTTTCTAACGTTATAATGTCCGGCCCCTGAAGTTGACACGGGCCGGACCGACTATTTAGTCAAAACCCGACCCAATTTGAGTCAGCCTCAATTGAAATGGAGTCACAACTTAACTCAAATTGAGTCAAAAATCGACCCAAATTAAGTCAACATTAACTTAGGGTCTACAAAAGTACCAACACACTAGTAAAAAATATGTAATCAAGATTTTTGTAATCACAGTCATTATGCTGACAGTGGTTTCGTTTTGAATTAACATTTGTCTTTCAAGGAAATATTGAGTCATCTATAATAAGGAAAGTCTCGAAAACTATCAGTTGAAGCCCGATGAAATTACTATGTAGCTGTTCACTTGCGAAAACGACGCTGAAATACACCGAATAAAATTATCGAGTTTCAGTTTGTAGCGCAATCTCACATAGTGGACATGTGTGTAGCAAAATATCACCTGGCTGCGCACTGCAATACACACGCATTATATATAGGTAAAAACAGTAATAAATAAAATATTAAAAAAAACGAAACGAGAATAAATTAAATATATATACATAAGGTGCCAATACACATTATGCAAGGAACAAAAACTGCCAATCAGGTGATCATTCATATCAATACAATATTAAAATAACACTCATACAATATTATAACAACACTCAGGGGCGTCACTAGAAGGGTGGCGGCCATTTTTTACTGACGAGAGTGAAAAAATTCACTGATGAGGTTATAACTGAATGTTATGACTGAATGTAAACGATTCCGCTTCCTGCACTTTTAAACAGCTTTCGATGCCCCTGAAAATACCTGTGCTACAGCACAACGTTGAGCCACAGCATATCTAACACTGTTACGAACATAAATACCAAAATATTTGTAAGTCAGACCACGGTAATAACAACGGTATAAGTCGCTGATTATGGTTGCAATATTTCCATAACGCTTGTAACCATCCGTTATAAATATACCGAATCGTCAAATACAGATAAGTTCCAGGTATATATACTTGTAT